>CAUYQV010060112.1:0-30883 GCA_963574575.1 Galagoides demidoff
GGTGATAGGAACATCTTTCCTTAATATTTCATTTAGTCCCTGGTTCCTGACACAAGAGCCTCCAGGACCCTGGAATCTGGGAAGTGATGAGTGTCTGTATGCTAATGACAAGGGTGGTGGTGGTGGTGGGTTTGCCAGAGAAACCAAACATGGGGCCAGAGGGCTAGGCTTTCCAGCCCCCTACCCCATCTCAGGGGAGGGAAAGAGGGTCAGGAGACTGAGTCAATCACCAGGGGACATTAATTCAATCATGCCTGTGGGACAGAACCATGCTACAAACTCCAAACACTAAGGTTTGGAGCCCTGGGAGGGCGAACACGGCAGGGCTGGGAGGGTGCCCCTGCCCACACTTCGCCCGATGCCCCTCTTCCCTTGGCTGTTCCTGAGTTGGACCTTTTATAATAAATTGGTAAATATAAAGGGTTCCCGAGTTTCATGCACCATTTTTAAAAATTATCAAATATGAGGAGGGAGTTAGGGGAACCCCCAATTTATAGCTAGTGGTCAGAGGTACAGGAAGCCTGGGCTTGGATTCTGAGGTGAGGGTTAGTCTTGGGCACTGAGTCCTTACCCCACCGGGTCTGTGAAAATTCCAGGCAGTAGGTGTCAGAATCCATTTATATTGAAGGATACTTAGTGGGTGTCCAGCAAGGACGGGAGAGCTGGTTGTTGTGGAAAAAACTGCACACATCTGACGTCAGAGTGTTGTGAAGGTACAGAAAGACATTGTTTTCCCTTTAATAACACATGTAGAAAAGTGCCCGTGAGTGTCCAAAAGCATATGATGGAGTGCCCATGAGCGTCTGTGAGCATATGAATCAGGACCATGAGTGTCCGTGAGCATATGAATCAGGGCCCACGAGCATCCGTGAGCATATGAATCAGGACCATGAGTGTCCGTGAGCATATGAATCAGGACCATGAGTGTCCGTAAGTGTATGAATCAGGGCCCACAAGCGTCCGTGAGCATATGAATCAGGACCATGAGTGTCCGTAAGTGTATGAATCAGGGCCCATGAGCGTCCGTGAGCATATGAATCAGGGCCATGAGCAGATGCATTTTCACAAACTGACTTCATGTAAAACAGCACCTCAGAAGGTTCCTCATGCCTATGTCTGTACCTCATATAAGTGGGATTACGGAGTGTATGTCCTTTAGTGCCTGGCTTCTATCACAGAGGAAGAGATTTGTGGGAGATTCAACCCCATTGATGTGTGTTAAGGTAGGTGGTTAGCATACTAGAGTTCCCTACTTGACTATTGTTGGGCTTCTGGATAATTATAAATAATGCTGCTATGAACATTCTGGTACATAGCCTTTCAAAAGTGTTGTTCCCAGTTTTCTCCCACTGATGGTATATGAGAGCTGGAGCTGCTCCACATCCTTGTCAACTCTTAATATTTTCGATTTTTTCATTTTAGCTGTTCTGGTGGGTCGGTATTGTTGCCATATTGTGTTGATTTGCATTTACATTTCCTGGTGGCTGATGAAGATAAACCTCTTGCTATTTGTTTTCTGTCCCTTTGGAATGCCGTTGGCTCCTCTGTGAAGTACTTGTTCAGGCCCATTTTTCTCCTGGGATGTCTATTCTTTTCTTACAGCTTTCCAGCATGTTCTAAATTCAAATCTTTATATTGCAAACAACTTCCACTCTGGATTTTACCTTTTCACTCTGTTAGTAGCCTCTTCTGATGAATAGATATCTTTGCTAGGTCTAGTTTGTTAATTATTTTTCTTTGATGGTTAATTATTTTTCTTTGATGGTCAGTAATTTTGTGTCCTATTTAAGACATCTTTGCCATGTCTAAGGTCACAAAGGCGTTTCCTCTAAATGCTTCACTGTTGGTCGGGTGTGGTGGCTCACGCCTGTAATCCCAGCACTTGGGAGGCAGAGGCGGATGGATGGCCTGAGCTCAGGAGTTCAAGACCAGCCTGAGCAAGAGCAAGACACCATCTCTAAAAATAGCTGGGTGTGGGAGAGGCTGAGGCAATGGGATTGCTTTAGTCCAAGAATTTGAGGTTGCTTTGAGCTATGACGCCATAGCACTCTACTGAGGGCAACAAAGTGAGAGTCTGTTTCCAAAAAAAAAAAAAAAAAGCTTCACTGTCTTCCTTTCATATTTATATCTGCAATCCATCTGGAATGGATTTTTTCTGGTTTATAATAACTGTCTTTTTCTCATTTTACTATAGGGTTGCCCCTGTCAACTGTGTTGTGGGAAGAGGGCCTATGGCTCTCTGCTCCATCATTCAGTTTGTCTATTCTTGTGCCAACCCCACAGTCTCAATTACTCTGGCCTCTTTTTTTCTTTTTTCCCTTAAGGTCTGATATCTAGTAGTGTGAGTCCTCTAGCTTTTTTTTTTGAGACAGAGGCTCAAGCTATTGCCCTGGGTAGAGTGCTATGGCATCACAGCTCACAGCAACCCCAAACTCCCGGCCTTAAGAGATTCTCTTGCCTCAGCCTCCCGAGTAGCTGGGACTACAGGCACCCACCACAATGCTCAGCTATTTTTTGGTTGTAGTTGTCATTGTTTGGGAGACCCGGGCTGTGTTTGAACCTGCCAGCTCTGGTGTATGTGTCTGGCACCTTTGCCACTTGAGCTATAGGTACCACAAGTCCTCTAGCTTTGTTCTTTATTTTCAAGATCTTCTTAGCTATTCTTGGCCCCATCTCTTTCCATGTGAGCTTGTCAATTTCCATGATAAAGAAATCTACTGGGATTTTGATTAGAATTGCATTGAATTTAATATTAATTATAGTATTATAGTTTTCCAATCCATGAACATGGTATACTCCCCAATTTGTTCAGGTCTTTCTTAATTTCTCTTAATGACATTTTGTAGCTTTCAGTGAACTTTGCATGTCTTCATTAGACTTTCTATTTTCAAACCTACAGCTGATTTGTAAGAATGGAACAATGAACATTCCTAGACCTACCTTAAGGATATGGTTGTTGTTTCCTGGCTTGCTAGGCTTATGGGATAAGGGCTCAAGGTGGCCAAAGGGTCTGCATTTTTGTTTTAAGTCTTAGACTTTTAAAATCCTGGACTTTGGTGTGTATGCGAAAAAGAGCTTACATGGCAGCGTGCTCGAACCTGCCCTCCATTGAAATGCCTCTGATTGGCATCTGGGAACTTGCATCTCAGGAGTGTTACCATCATTCCCTAACCAATAAGATTGGGTCACTGTGCTTAACTCTTTACACACACAATGTGGTGTACACGGAATACCTGTTTTCCTTCTGGGAGTTTGGTACATGCCCTATCAAAGGTGCTTATGAGACTGCTCACCAACACAACCCCCAGGCGTTGAAGCTTTCATGAGCTTTCCTGGTGGAAACACTTCAAATGTACTATTGCAATCTGCTGCAGAAAGAATCTCTCCTATGTGACCTCACTGGAGAGAACCCTGGGAGCTGGTTCCTGGCTTCCTCTGGATTTTGCCCCATGCACCTTTCCCTTTGCTGATTTTATGTCCTTTTGCTGTAATAAGTCATAGCTATGATACAACAATATGCAAAGTCCCGTGAGTGCCTCTAGTGAATCACTAAAGAGCGTGGGGGGTGGTGTGAGGGACCCCAACACAGTGTGAAAGCTCCAGTCTTTTAATGTTGGTTTTAAATGCAACACTTCTAAAGCACAGATGAATCACGTCTGCTGCCAGACGCGGTCTGTGGCAGCCTGTTTGGGGCTGCATAGCAAGCTTGAGCCCCACATTGGACAGATACTCAAGTGAGGCCTGAGGAGGGGCAGATACTCAAGTGTCCTTGGGTGGCTGAGCCAGCGTGGGCTCTGTGCTCCCGAGCACAGGCTGTGTTCAGGAGGGTGCACCTGGGGGGAGAAGTGGCAAAGGGAAGTTATGTCTCAGGTTCTGACGGGAGAATGTTGGCACAGAACATTGTATACCATGCAACATAATTTTAATTCATAAATAGAATATCTCTCTCAGCCTTAAAAAGAAGGATGTTCTGACACTTGCTACAACCTGGATAGGCCTTGAAGACATGATGTGTGGTAAGAGAAATAAAGCAGACGCTGAAGGCAGCTTGTGTGAGTCCGCTCCCAAGAGGGCCCAGAGCTGTCAAATTCACAGAGACAGGAGGTGGAGTGGAGGCCACCGGGGACTGGGGAGGTGCGTTCACGGGGACAGAGTGTCAGTTTGGGAAGATGGAGAAGTTCTGGAGCTGGATGGTGGTGACGGCCACAGGACCGTTGATATGCTCAGTGCCACCGAACTATGCACTTAAACGTGGTTAAAATGGTACTCTTTATGTTATGCATATTCTACTGCAACAAAAAATAATAAAATAAAACAGGATGTGTCTGTGATGTGAGAGAGATGGCGGACACCGGCCGTGCTTGTCCTCTCTGGACGGAGGGATGTGGGAGGGAGTGTTCTTTCTGCTTTTCTATTTCCCACGTTTTTTGGCATGCAACATATATATACTTTTTAATGTTGAAAAAAATGAAATACAGAAAAGCATAGAGAATAAAAAAAAAATTATATATGTATGCAACTATAAACAAACTACCAGCAATAAATACTATGAGGAAAATAATCAGTGTCTTCAGCCAAACAGAAGCATCGGACAAAAAAGGATGCTTTTTTGCATAAATGCCCCAGCCACACTCCACACACAGTGGCTCTGGGCTGCACTGCCTGTCTCCGCCAAGGCAGTGGTCACCTGTGTCACATCTGGAGGACTCTGTGGATGATGCATGACCCACCCAGACCCCCAAATCCGAATCCCTGTGGCAGCCCGGATGCCATCCTTTCAAAACCCTAGGCAGTTCTGATGGCTCCTTGGGCTTGAGAACCACAGCCCAGGCTTCCAGGGCTCTATCCTGTGCTTTCTGCTTTAGTTTGGATCATGGTCTATGTTTCAAAATCTGAGTGTGAACCAGTTCCCGAAACCCTGCCTGTGGCCACACCCCAGGAAGTGCACCTGCCTCCCCCAGGGAGGAAGGGGCAAGGGCGGGGATGGTTGTGCTAGCAGAATCGCAAGCGGCCATCACTGCTGACAGCGACAGCCCAGGCTCGACTGCAGGTGCACCTGCCTTCTCCTGTAGGGTGTATGATTGTGTGTTTGCACAGGGAAAGAGCATGGCTCAGGCCGGCTGAGTGACCTGCCCGAGGTCACCAGCCAGTCGACTGTGCGGGCCTGAGGATGGTCCTAGGGGCTGCAGCCCCTCTTGGCAGGTCATCTGGAAGGGTGTGCTCAGGCTTGGAAGGGGGCAGATGGCAGGGCCCCTGTAGCCCTGTCTCCAATTTGGTAGACTGCAGCAGGCAGTCATCACCTCTAAGAGGACCTCTCCCCAAGCCTGGAGCTTCCCTTGAACTCTTCTCTACCCTGAAGAAGCATCTCCGTGGGTGGCAGGGGCTGGGGCGGGATGGAGGAACAGGACAGGGCTGGGCCCCATCTGCCATGCCTGGGTCACCTGCTCCTATAACCCTTCTCTCCACCCCAACTTCAACTGTGCTATGGAAAAGTCCTGCTCAGAATCCGCAGCTACGCAGGGGCTCATGAATGATGCACGGCACAGGATCAATCTGTCAGCACCATCACGGAGGGATCAAAGGCCGCGGCAGCGGCTCACGGCTTTCTGCATGGGGGCACTGTGAGAGCCCGAGCCGGCGAGCGGGGAGCCCTTGGGTGCTCTGCTCCCTGCCTCTCCCAAATGCCCCATCTCTCTGTTTCTCTGCCAGGTGCAGGGCTGACAAATGTCTTTAAAGACAGGGTAGGGGGTGACAACAAAAAGCCCCGGCCTGTGTGTTTGGTGTTCGTTCCAAGATGCTCTGTGTGAATAATTGATGCCAGTGCTGCGTCTGTCATGAGAAGGTCACCTTGGGTGTGGGACAGTCTCTGCTACAATATCACAAGCTTCCTGTGGTGCTGACGAGATGGCCTCTCCTCGGCCAGGCCACCATCCTGGGGACTGTGGTCTCTCTCCTGCAAGGGCTGCTCTGCTTTGCCCAGGCCACAGGCAGACAGTGAGGGTGGGGAAGAGAGGGTGGGGTGGCATGTGGGGCAGTGGGCAGTCACGGTCACTGCTGCCTTCAGGGAGGAGCTGGAGGCACGAGAGGGACCTGGCAGGCGCTGTATGAGTGTCCTGGGGCTGCTGTACCAAATCAGCACATGCTGGTGGCTTCACACAACAGGGGTGATTATCACATAGCCTATGAGGCCAGAAGTCTGAGGTCAGGGTCTTGGTGGAGATGGCTCCTTTGGAGGCTCAGAGAAACACTCTGTTCTTGGCCTCTCTCTGGGCTCTGGTGGCTGCTGCAGACCCTCCAATCTCTGCCTCTGCTGCCCCCACCCCGGCCTTTTCCTCCATGTCTCTCTGCATCTCTGTGTCCTTGCCTCTTATGACACCTGTCACGTCATCCCACTCTAATCCAGGATGATCTCAAGATTTTCATCTTGGGTGGCTCCTGTGGCTCAAAGGAGTAGGGCACTGGCCCCATATGCCAGAGGTGGTGGGTTCAAACCCAGCCCCAGCCGGGGCTGAAAACTGAAAAAAAAAAAAATCTCATCTTGATTATATCTGTGAAGACCTTTATTTCAAATAAGATCAATTCTAAGGGGCTGGGAGGACCTACCTTTTGGGGCCACCACCTGACCCCCTATGTTGAGAGATATAGCAACCTGAGGCACAGTAGGGACAGAGCTCCCCAGGCCTGGTGGCTGCTGTGACCATCACATCATAAAGCATGGGGGGGCCAAACCCCACTCAGGTCAGAGGTGAGGACCTCCAAAAAGAGCACCTCTGAGACCTACTCCCTACTTGCCCCTAGGGCAGCCTGTGTCCCCATAGTCCAGCTGCTCTGGCTTGGACAGGGGGTTGTGGTCCCCATCTAGCAAAGTGAAACAGACAGGGAAGTGACCTTCTCAGAGTTCCACACCAAGATCAATGTCTGGGTGACTCAGGCTGGTCCACCCTGTGTTGTGTCCGGCTGCTCAGCTGTGCTGGGGGGCTGAGTGCTCCATGCATCTGTAGGTCAACTGGGATGCTGCCTTCAGTCGACCCTCCTGATCCAGCCTCATCACCCTTCCCTCACTGCCATTAAACAGGGCAGCCACACCAGCCTACCAGTGCACAGTTCTCAACCACCCTGCACATGTGGGTGCCCAACCCTGGACATCAAATCTAATTTGAATGAGGTGGGAGCAGGTGTTATAACCATTGGAGCTGCCACATGACCCCACATGACTCCCCAGGACTGTCCCTCCCCTCCCCCACCACATGGGCCAATTGCTCTGTCTGACACCTGTTTGTTTTGTCCTGATGTCTACTGAGCGGTCACTTTCTCAAGGAGGCTGCCCCCACCTCTCTGACCAGGTAAATGCAGCTTGTATGACTCCCTCATGGGCTGCAGCCCTGCTAGAATTTTCCATTTATATGTGTGATTCTTTGTGTTATGTCAGTCTCTTTGTATCAGATGGAATGCCTGAGGGTGTAAGTCACAGAATGCCCAGGAAAAGTAGCTTTAATGATAGGGGCTTATTTTCTTATATAATATGAGACTTGGGCTGGTTCAGTAGCTTAGTTTCCTAGCATCTTACTAGGTTCCCACTTCCCCAGCAGGATTGCGGGCTCTCACCTCATGGTGACAATATGGCTGCCACACCTCCAAGCAGCACATCTCACAATATGAATGGTCTATAGGGAAGAAGGGGATAATACCTAATTCCTTGTCAGGGACACAACTTTCCCAGAGGCCCCCCAATAGACCTCAAGTCCCAACTAACAGAACTGGGCCACCTGCCTTGGCCTACATGCAAGGCAGCCTGGGAAGGCAGGTATTTGGTAATTTCACCCTCTATTTGGGAGCTGGGCTCTGACAACAAGAAAGTGCAAGGAGAGTAGTGTCTCTCAGGTAGGTCCCAAAGTGTCTCAGCCTCTGTGACTGCAGCAAAGGCTTCACTAGGGGAGGAACTGGGTCTAAATTTGTACTTTGTAACCCCAGGCCTGGGACAGAGTCTGGAGACTGACATGGGGACACACCTGGTTCACCTCCACCTTTCCACTTCCTGCCCTCCCTGTCTACCTGGAACTTTGTGCATGGGCAGGAGGGCTGGTTCCAGGCTTGCTCCTCCATCCCCATCATCAACAGAGCATGCAGGGATGGATTAGCAATGTCTGCCATGGCCACAGCAGGAGGAGGGCAGTCTGTGTGGTCTTCATCCAGGGCTTATCCACTTCTGGCTCTGAGACATATCTGGCCACCTCTAGCAAACTTGTTGGGTGAGACAGAGGACCCTCCCCTCGGCAAAAGCTTATCCTTAGGAAGGAGGACAACAGGTGATTAACCTGACTCAGCAACAAGCCTCAGTGGGCCAGGTGGGACCGTGAGTGACTTTACCTCTCAGACCCGACTTCTCAAAGATTCACACCCACATCCAGAGGACAGGGAGGACAGAAGTGAAATGGAAAGAGCAGCTTCAGTGCAAGCTCTGAGAGACCCCAAGGGCCAGGTATATTCCTTTGGGAGTCAGGACATGTCCCTGCCTCTCCACAGCCCTGAGGGCAGCCTGGCCCTTGAGAGGCTTGGTGGGCATATCCAGGTTCAGAGCAAGCTCTGTGTGAGAGCAGCCATGACAGCACCCAGAAGTGACAAAGGGCAGTGATGCCAAGTCCTAGAGGACCCAGACATGCCCAGGGCTGGACCAGAGCCAGAGGAACAGAGGACGAAGCTTGCTGAGAGCCCAGGTATGATCCTTCCAAGACTCTCCAGAGGCGCCAGGCTGGGGAAGCTCTGTAGAAAGTTGGGGCTCCACATCAATGGCAAGGGCCCTGGAAAAAAGAGGGGGGCTGGCCCCGGACCCCCACTGGCTGCCCTGAGAAGGCCCCTTTCTAGGTTCAGTAACCCAGTGGTGTAACTAGGAAGCACAGAGGTGAGATTTCATTGATGCTGGTTTGTGACCTGACTTGAACATCTGCCCACATCGGGGCAGGGCTTATGGAACATGGTGGTGACTTGGATAAGCTTTGTGTGTGTGAAACAGCAGAAGGGCTATACACGGGAGTGCGGGATTCACTTGCAGAGTGAGAAGAGGAGATCCCTGTGTACCACAAAGGTGTAAGGGGATAAAGAGGTAGGTCCAGGAGTGGGACACTCGGATGGGCTATGCTAGCTGGGGGCTGATGGGCAGAAGGTCCTCTGCAAGCCCAGAGGATGGAAGAATTAGCAAGTCAACCAAGCAGCCTGCCTTGGTAGGATTCTCTACCTGATTCTGAGATTGCCTCCATTCTTCAGGGAAGACGATGATCATTAATTTTCACTCATTTCTTTTGATGACTACTCTGAGGATGTTGGTTTCGGCGTTCCGGCTCCTCCAAGGGAGGCCTAAGCAATGTTGTCTTCCAGACGTTGGCTCCTGCTAGCAAAACCATCCATCATCGGGAGCAAACAGCTGGCTTCTTAAAGGCCACATTATGAGAAGATGCCAATAAGTATATTTACATTTGCTTTGTCCATCAGGCCAGGCTCACAGAAGTATCTGCTGAATCTAGACTTTTGTTCCACATGCAGTCTGCTTCTCCACCCCTCCTCATTTATTGCAGATTGAGGCCATCATCGGTAACCAATCACCAGTGGGTTGGAGGGTACTTTTTTTCTTTTAATTTTCTGTATCAGGTTTAATTAAACCAAGGTGCATCTGACCCTGTCAAAACAGGCCTCTCTGCTGCATGAGAAAAAACATCAGCATAAATTATTGATTAATCTTCATTCAAACTAATCTATCAATGACTGTCTCTGGCTTGGTGGACCTGGGGAGCTTTTCAATGCAAACCACATTGAAACACACCATTTCAAAGTGATCTGAGACACATTCAAGGCAGTTGGCAGTGAGTGAGGGGCTGCTCCTGAAATTCTGAAGTGCAACCATTCACTGGTCCCAATTCGGCAGGTCTGGATGTGTCCTGTCTGGGCAGTGAGTTCCATCTGGTCCCTTCTCCTAGGACAGAGGAGTGGAATTCACAGCTTCTTGGGGTGGGGGGTGTGGGAAGATGACAAAGACCAACTCATACACAGGATGTGCAGCTGTGATACAGGTATATAGTGAGCATTCACCTCTAGTCATACACAAACTCTTGTAACCATGCGAAAGTCCTAATGCTTAAACCCAATGGCAGAAGACTGCAGGGGAAGCTTATGCTAATACATTTCAACATTAAATGAAATAGACAAGGTATTTCAAAAACACAACTCACCAAAACTGTCACAAGAAAAAAAAAATTCTATTAAAGAAATTGAGTCCAAAATTAGGACCTGACAAATGAGATCCCAGGCCCAGGTGGCTTCACTACAGAATTCTGCCAAACTTTTAAAGAAGAGATAATCCCAATCTTATACCAAATCTCCCAGAGAATACAGAAAGCAGAGACATTTTTCAAGATACTTTATGAGGTTAGCATGACCTTAATTCTAAATCCTGATGAGGGCACTACAGTCTCATGAAATGTTATGGGTCAATTGCTCCCATGAAAACAGGTGCAAAAAAATCCTTAACAAAAGATTAGCAAATCAAATAAAGCAGTATCACAACCAAGTGCAATTTATTTCAGGAATGCAAGGTTGGTTTAACAGTCAAAAATATGTCATAATAAAAAAGAAAAACCAAACAATCATTGTCACATATGCAGAAAATTATTTGATGGATTTTAATGTCATTCATGAAAAAAGCTCTTAAAAACTAAAATTAAAAGGGAATTCTGGGAAGATGGCTGACTGGTAGCAACCCTTGGCAGAGGCTCCTGAGCAGAGGAAGAAAAACTGGACAGAATTGAACTCTATGAAGCCAAAGGTGGGTAGCTGAGCCAAGAAAGAAGTTTGGCAAGCTGTAACTCTAAGGACGAGCATTCAAGAAAACAAATTACAGGTACAAAACCTATCAACTAGAGGATGGGAGATCCCTCCCCCAAGCAGGAGGCCTGCTGCAGGTTATCTGCAAATGAGCAGGGAATAAAAGACCTCTCATTTTACCTACCTGGAGAGAGCCACTAAACTCCAGGTCTCTTTCTCCAGGGAGATCCCACTTATGAACCTAGACACTACCCTGCCAGGCACTAATGCTTATAAAATTGAACAGATATTTCCCCCCACAAGTCCAAACTCCCAGTCCACCCTTTCCCCCTCACATGGCAGTCTAAAGTTCTGCCCCCTGCAGAGCACAGAGTGTTTGGTCGTATCCTGAGAGATCTGGGCAAAGTGTGGACTGCCAACTATCAGGACAGAATCTGTGACTAACGGGGAAGAAAGAGGGTATGGGAACAAAGGGACACTCAGTAGGAAGAGGAGCAGTTCCTGGTTATGACTTTGCCCGGCCAGTGGTGGTATTGGCCCTTGGTTCGGGCGGTGTCTGGTAGGATGGGTTGCAGAACCACTGGCTCTGATGGCACCCATAGCAGGATAGTGGTAGCCCCATGTGGACTGAGTTTGGCAGACAGGGCTGGTCCCCAGCCCCTGCTGGGCCTGCAAGCAGAGGCTTGCTAGGTGTGGACTGAGACCTGAGAGCAGGGCGTAGTCTCCTGATTCCAACAGAACCCTCAAGTAGTGGCTTGCTGGGTGTGAACCAAAACCTGAGGGCAGGGCATGGTCCCCTGTCTCCAGTGGGGCTGGTGAGCAGAGGCTTACGGAGTGAGGAAGAGACCTGTGGGCGGGGTGTGGTGACCTAACTCTAACAGAGCCTGCAAACAGAGGTTTGCCAGGCAGTGGATTGAGACTGGCAGGTGGGGGCATGGTCCCCTGATTCCAACTGGTCTGGCAAGCAGAGGCTAGCTGGGTGTGGACTGAGACTGGTGGGCAGGGACATGGCCCCTGGCTCCAACTGGGCCTGTGAGCAGAGAAGCAGACAGTCATGTGGATTGAGTATGGCAGGTGGGAGAGTGAGTCCCTGGCTCCAATTGTGCTGTTGGAAACCCTTGAATCCCTCTCTGTTGAGCAGGGTTTGCACTGCCTGAAACAATTTAATTGGAACCTGTGTCTGGGGCTGTCATATTGGGGACATTCTGAGGTTGACCTCTAAAGTTCTGAAGCAGAAAAGAACTGAAGGGTAGGGGCTAGGTGCCACAACTGTTTATATCTCTTTATGGTTGAGATTTAAAACTAATACTGTGGTTTCTTAGGACAGGGTAGAGTTTGGCTGATATCAAAACAGAGCTACCTTGCACTATCTCACCAAGTAGGTCCTCAGAGTCTCTAGCCAAACTCTGAAAGGGGCCTTTGTAAGGTTATAGGATATAAGCCATAATTACAAAGCCTAGCACTTTGGTAAGGGGCTATCTCTACCACCTGGGAACCCCAATTCAATCTTACCCTACCAGTTCTAATAACCAAACGGTGGAAAATAAACATGGTGCAGACACAACAGAAGTCTGACAACATGAATAACCAGAGTAGATCAACCCCCCCCCCCGAAATGACAAAGGAGATACAACTGAAGATGCCATGCACAGACAAATGGCAGCAATGTCAGAAATCGAATTCAGAATATAGATGGCAAATAAGATTAAAAGTATGGAAGAAAAGATAGAAGTTGAATTCCAAAGAGTAGTTCTAAAGTTGTTTCAAGAAATTAATGAATTCAAAGCCCAAAGATATGGACCAAAGATATGGACATAATGAGAAAAGAGTTAGCAGAGCTCAATGAAATGAAAAAGTTAGTTGAGGAGCTCCAAAATATAGTAGAATCTCTCAGTAATAGAGTTGACCAGGCAGAAGAAAGGATCTCTGAAACTAAAGACAAAGCTTCAGTGTTCCCAACACTCAAAGAGGCAGACAAATGAAGAGCAAAAACTAATCATTCCCTGAGAGTTGTGGGATCACTCCAAAAGATCAAACATTCATCTTATAGGAATTCACAAAGGAGAAAAGGATGGTCCTAAAGGTACAGAAGCTCTCCTTCAAGAGATTTGGAGAATTTCCCAAGCATTGCAAGAGATACAGAACTTCAGATAGCAGACAAGACTAGCAGAACCCCAGCAAGACTCAATCCAAGCATCTCCTAGACACATTGTGATTAACTTTGCCAAAGTTAAGATGAAGGAGAAAATTCTTTAAGCAGCCAGATGTAAGAAAAGCATCAGCTACAAAGGGAAAAGTATCAGAATGACTGTAGATCTCTCAGCCAAAACATTTCAAGCCAGAAGAAGATGGTCATTGCCCTTCAATCTCCTAAAACAAAACAACTTCCAGACCAGGATCCTGTATCCAGCTAAACTGACTTTCATTTGTGATGGAGAAATCAAATACTTTAATGACTTAGACATGTTGAAGAAATTTTCCATAACTAAACCAGCTCTCTAGGATATTCTCAGACACATCCTCCCCCAATGACCAGTGCAATGCTCTACCTCCAAAATAAACTCACCCAGAAATTTTTGAACAAAACCCGACTTCTACAGTGGTGAAAGGATTAAAAATGTCCACCGGACATCTGGAAATCATGACACCCAAAACACAATCAGGCTTATCAATTCTCTCAATTAATGTGAACTGTTTAAATTGTCCCCTAAAGAGGCACAGGCTGGCTGACTGGATATATAAACTCAGACCGGATATCTGCTGTATACAAGACTCTCACCTTACCTTAAAGGATAAAAATAGACTCAGGGTGAAGGGATGAACTTTTATATTATAGGCAAATGGAAACCAGAAAAAAACAGGGGTTGCAATTTTAGTAGCAGATATAATTGGCTTTAAACCAACAAAGATAAAGAAAGATAAGGAAGATCACTAAATATTTGTCAAGGGAAACACCCAACATCAAGAGATTTCAATAATTAATATTTATGCACCCTACCAGAGTGCTCCTCAATTTATAAAGCAGAACCTAATGGATATGAACAGCTTGACATCTTCCTGCACTACAATAGTTGGAGATTTTAACACCCCTCTGACAGTTTTGGATAGATTCTCCAAGCAGAAACTAAACAAAGAAATATTAGATTTACACCTGACCCTAGAACAAATGGATTTTACAAACCTCTACAAAACATTTCACCCTAATAAAACTGAATATACATTCTTCTCATCAGCCCACAAGTCATCCTCCAAATAGATCACATCCTAGGATGCAAGTCTAACCTCAGCAAATTTAAAAGTTTAGAAATTATTCCTTGTATCTTCTTGGACCACCATGGAATAAAAGTTGAACTCAACAGCAACAGGAATCTTCATACGCAAACAAAGTCATGGAAACTAAATAATCTTATGCTGACTGATAGCTGGTCAAAGATGAGATTAAGAAGGAAATCACCAAATTTTTGGAACTAAATGATAAGGAAGACACAAATTATTAAAACCTGTGGGATACTGCAAAGGCAGTCCTAAGAGGGAAATTTATAGCATTGGAAGCCTTCATCAAAGAAACAGAAAGAGAAAAAGCCAACAACTTAATGGATGATCTCAAGCAACTGGAAAAGGAAGAACATTCCAACCCCAAACCCAGTAGATGAAAAGAAATAACCAAAATTACTGTAGAATTAAATGAAATTGAAAACAAAAGAATCATTCAGAAGAGCAATGAAACAAAAAGTTGATTTTTTGAAAAGATTAACAAACTTGATAAACCTTTGGCCAACCTAACCAGAAATAGAAAAGTAAAATCTCGAATATTGTTTATCAGAAATGATAAAGCAGAAATAAGAACAGACACTTCATAAAGTCAAAAAATCCTCAATGATTACTACAAAAATCTCTATTCCCAGAAATATGAAAATCTGAAGGAAATGGACCAATACCTGGAAGCATGCCACCTTACTAGACTCAACCAGAAAGAATTAGAAATCTTGAATAGACCTATATAAACCACTGTAATAGTATCAACAATATGAAATCTCCCTAAAACGAAAAGTCCAAGACCAGATGGCTTCACATCCGAATTCTATCAAACCTTTCAAGAGGAAATAGTACTTGTATTATACAATGTTTTCCAAAGCATAGAAAAAGAAGGAATATGTCCCAACACATTCTATGAAGCAAATATCACCCTGATATCCAAATTGGGAAAGGATCCGACAAAGTAAGAAAATTATAGACCAGTATCATTAACGAATATCAGTGCAAAAATATTCAATAAGATCTTAGCAAACAGGATTCAACAACATGTCAAAAAAATTATAAATTATGCATGATCAAGTTGATTTTATTCCAGGGTTACAGAGTTGGTTCAACATATACAAATCTATAAATGTAATACATCACATTAATAAAATAAAAAAACAAAGAGCATATGATTCTCCCAATTAATGCCGAAAAAGTCTTTGATAATATCCAGTATCCTTTCATGATCAGAACACTTAATAAAATAGGCATAGGCTCCATGCCTATGGCTTAAGCGGCTAAGGCACCAGCCACATACACCTGAGCTGGCAGATTCAATCCAGCCTGGGCCCGCCAAACAACAATGACGGCTGCAACCAAAAAATAGCCAGGAGTTGTGGCAGGCATCTGCAGCCCCAGCTACCTGGGAGGTGGAGGCAGTTGAATCACTTGAGCCCATGAGTTGGAGGTTGCTGTGAGCTGTGATGCCATGGCACTCTACCCAGTGTGACAGCTTGAGGCTCTGTCTCACACACACACAAAAAAAACAAAACAAAAAAACAAAGAAAGAAAAGAAAAGAGGAAAATAGGCATAGAAGGGACATTTCTTAAACTGATAGAGGCCATCTATAGCAAACCCACAGCCAATATCATATCGAATGGTGTAAAATTGAAAACATTTCCACTCAGATCAGGAATGAGGCAAAGATGACCATTGTCTCCACTGCTGTTCAACATAGTAATGGAAATCTTAGTCATTGCAATTAGGCAAGAGAAGGCAATCAAGGGTATCCAAATAGGGTCAGAGAAGATCAAACTCTCACTCTTTGCTGATGATATGATCCTATACCTGGAAAATCCCAGGGACTCAACTTCAAAAC
This sequence comes from Galagoides demidoff, assembly GCA_963574575.1. Lineage (NCBI taxonomy): Eukaryota > Metazoa > Chordata > Mammalia > Primates > Galagidae > Galagoides > Galagoides demidoff. Next base: position 15,933 of record CAUYQV010060112.1, read on the forward strand.
TATTAGAAGTTATTAAGAAATACAGCAGCATCTCAGGATACAAAATCAATACTTAGGAGTCAGTATCCTTTATATATGCCAACAATAGTCAAGCCAAAAAAACAATCAAGGACTCTATTCCTTTTACAATAGTGCCAAAGAAGATGAAATATCTGGGAATTTACCTAACAAAAGACGTGAAAGATCTCTATAAAGAGAACTACAAAACTCTGAGAAAAGAAATAGCTGAAGATTTCAACAAATGGAAAAACATACCATGCTCATGGCTGGAAAGAATCAACATTGTTTAAATGTCCATATTACCCAAAGCAATCTACAGATTTAATGCAGTCCCTATTAAAGCACCATTGTCATACTTTAAAGAACTTGAAAAAACAGTACTTTGTTTTATATGGAATCAGGAAAAAAACTCAAATAACAAATACATTATTCAGAAACAAGAACAAATCAGGAGGTATCACATTACCAGACTTCAGGCTATACTATAAATCTATAGTGATCAAAACAGCATGGTACTGGCACAAAAACAGAGCAGTACAAGTGGCCAAGGCACCAGCCACATACACCTAAGGTGGCGGGTTTGAATCCAGCCCGGGCCCGCCAAACAACAATGATGGCTGCAACCAAAAAAATAGCTGGGCATTGTGGCAGGCGCCTGTGGTCCCAGCTATTTGGGAGGCGGAGGCAGGAGACTCACTTGAGCCCAGGAGTTGGAGGTTGCTGTGAGCTGTGATGCCATGGCACTCTACCCAGGGGGATAGCTTGAGGCTCTGTCTCAAAAAAAAAAAAATAAAGAAAGAAATAGTGGCATTATGGATCCAAACCTCGAGTGCTCACACTGGGGTCTCAGGGACTTCTGCTTCCAATGTCTTTTCAAAGAATGACAATATAAATTGTCATTATATTGGGCCTCCAGCTGGAGGCCTCAGAGAGGCTTGAACTTGCCACACCTGGTTTATAAGACCAGTGCTCTAACCATTGAGCTATGCTGTAACTGTGATGCCATGGCACTCTACCAAGGCAACATAGACTCTGTCTCAAAAAAAAAAAAAATAAAAGACAGTATACTGGTACTGAAAGACCCAGGTTAGAATCTTGAATTTTAAAAACCTGAATGTAGAAAGGCCCTGTTAAGCTTACCTCACATCAGCTTCAGAGGCACTGTCATGCTGGCCTGAGTCAGAAAGGGACTTGGCAGCCACCCCTTTGACAAATATCAAATGCTCCTAATATCAAAGGCGCCTAAACCTGCCTTGGTGCCTGGAGGACCTAATCTTAATTCTCCTCTGGACTCAGGCCCTAATGAGGCCTGTGTTGGGTAGGCTGACCCAGACCCTGCTTGGGTACAGGGTCTTACCCAGGAATGGAGTGAGTGAATGGTTTCAAATTAAGGAAAGCTTGTAAATGAAATGTACACTTTCAGAAGCAAAAGAGGGAAAATGTGATGTAAACTTTCCAGATTCAAAGACCAGTCACTTGCTGTGAAAGCGTCTGGAACCCCTGAAAGTGGACATTTTGATGCAGCTGTTTTGATCTGAACTTGGTGAAAATTAGATATGAGGTTGCTTTTACAAACATTACTTGGTTTTTTTTTTTTTTTTTTGAGACAGTCTCACTCTGTGCTCTGGGGAGAGTGCCATGGCGTCATAGCTCACAGCAACCTTAAACTCTTGGGCTCAAGAGATCTTTCTGACTCAGCCTCCCAAGTAGCTGGGACTACAGGCCCCCACCACAATGCTTGGCTACTTTTTTCTATTTTAGTAGAGGTAGGGTCTTGCTCTTGCTCAGGCTGGTCTTGAACTCCTAATCTCAAGCAATCTACCTACCTTGGCCCTCCAGAGTGCTGGGATTACAGGTGTGAGCCACTGTACCTGGTCCATTACTTGGTATTTTTAAAAAAGCTGAATATTTAACGGTTCATTTTTCAGACTGCTTCAAAATATTTTCTTAACAAAACCACCTTGTCAAAATGTCAGCTGTCATTTTCATCAGGGTACCAATCTCTAACCCTTCTTCCCTCTTGTCCTCATATGTTTGCAACTTCTAATCTACTACGGGTTGGAAAAACACACAGCTGCACTTGTTAGAACTGTGTGTATAGCAAGAGTGAATGTGATCTGAGTGAGGGGCTGATGGTTGTACCAGGAGTAAGAACTGTAGGCCTTTTGTTACTCTTTTGCCTGGGAGGATTAGCATACGAAACCCTGTCCACCACTGACACGGTAGGTTGAACTGGTGTTCCAGGCAGCCATTTTTTTCTTATTTACGGTCAAAGGTGTGACCTGTGCAGGGGCCATCAGGGCACTGTCTATGGAGACAGAGCTCAATGGGAAGACCAAGGGAGGTGGTGTGGGCATCTTGTTGGAGGGAAGCAAGAACATGGGCAGATACAGGGGAGGCTTTAAGTCTGCTGAATATGGATGGCTGCTGGACAGCTTTGCCCTGGCTGGCTGCCCTGGCTGTACACGTTCTCCCAGCTCATTGTTTGCCACAGCCTTGTTTAGAAACTCTGTGTTCTAGGAACCCATCAAGAATGAGCATCTTGTTTTGAGAATCAATCTGAAGCTAACATGGAAGAAGTTTTTTTAGCCACAAATAAAAGCAATGAAAATATGATTATTGCATTTTAGTGTTATTTTGGCCTTATAAAAATAAAAAGCAAACTTTTATCTTCTTCTAACTCAGGAGGATTTTATGAAATCTCCGTGTTTTGTGTACATTTCAAATGTGAGAACTTTTAAGCTCAGGGAAACAGCAGAGCTGTTCAAGTTTCTGAGTAACTGAACTTTGTAGATAACTACAGATTGGAAGATAGAATCAGTTAATCCCTGAACTCAAGGAACCCTTGGCCCATATCCCAGATAATACAGAATGCTGAAAATTGGTCAGGTCCCAGCCTCACCTGAACACATTTCTTCTTTCCTCAGAAGAATGCAGCTTTTGACCGCTGCCAGTGTGGGAGCCAGGCCACACTGTTACGCCTCGATGAATTCATGAACAAGCAGCCTTCTGTGGAGGGCATTGCCTGGAAGGTGGCAAAGGCCAGGCAGGTACCTGCATCCCAGCTGCCACTCAGTGATGGGGCTGGCAGCCAAGCCGAACGCCAGCCTTTTCAAAAGCAGCCCTTTTGATAACACTGATTACATTTCCCTCACTAAAGCCTTGGGCTGATTGAGCAACAGCCAACTTCTCTGGGTAACAAAGAGGAGGGGAAAGTAATCCAAACACAGGTTTTATTATAAAAACCCGGGAGTGAGAGAAGTATGTTTATTCAGTAAGATAACACACCTGCTCGGTGCCCGGGAGGCTCATTTCCATCAGTTGCCATGGCAAACTCGTTAGACTTCAAGGCCATGTGGCTTTGTTTCCTTTTGAGATCTGGTCCTTGTCCTACCTTTTCTAACAACTCCAACACAATGACATGGAAGCCTGCGACAGTATAATTGATTTCTCCTTCCCTCTATCAACGGTTCACATTTGTTGGGCGCAGGACTGAGTCTGCCTTCTCCTTTGAACTCCTCGCTAAGCATGGAGGCACGCTTCAGAGAGCCATCCTCATTAACATTCCAGGTCCCTCCTCCCTGTCAGCAACAAACAAGCCCCGCATCAATGGCCGCCTTCCCTCCAGTTTTACAAACGAGTGGCTCAGTTCCACGTTTTGCTGCCGATCCAGGTGCCCAGGCGTACAACGCAGGGCTAAGAAGCACGCGGGAGAGACTAAAAATAGAACAGCAGTTTTGGACGCATACCAGAGCAGCTACTTCATCTCAACTCGCTTTGCACACTAAGCCTAATGGGATCCATCAGGCATGAGTTCTCTCTCCCTCTCCCCTCTCTCCCCAGCTGCCGATTTCCATCAGCGCCTTCCTGGTGAAGGGAGCAAAGGGAGGTCAGGCAAGGGACAAGACTTGTGTGCTCTTGTGGGTTTAGTTTATAAGTCCTGAGAGATCTGGGGGCTGCAACTGCTTCCACAGAGAGTTTCTAGAAAAGAGTGGGCAGGTCCAGAGCATAGCCACCTTTGCTCAGGACCGCTTTAGACCAAGACTTTCATTGTTTAGCAAAGGCTCAGATATCACTTCCTAATTACCCAGATAAGTATGACTTATGACTTATGGCCCATGTTCATCCATTCCTTGAGAAGTTCAGTTGAAAACTACACTGAGTGTTCCTCCTACAGGTCCCACATGCTTGGCTTGGGGCTAAGAATATGGGAGCAAATGCACAGTCACAGATGGAAGGGCTGTGGCACCCATGGAGTATGGCAACATGGGACTGTCCAGGGTCAGCAAAAACCACTCACATCCCACCAAGTGGCCTATATGAAAGTGATTCTATCTGAAAGACTTTCCAATAAAAAATGGGACAAATTGGCTGGGTACAGTGGCTCATGCCTGTCATCCTAGCACTCTGGAAGGCTGAGGTGGGAGGATCCTTGTGCTCAGAAGTTTGAGACCAGCCTGTGTGAGTGTGAGGCCCTATCTCTACTAAAAATAGAAAAAACCAGCTAGGTGTTATGGTGGGTACCTGAAGTCCCAGCTACTGGGGAGGCTGAGGCAGGAGGATGGCTTTAACCCAGGAGTTTGAGGTTGCTGCAAGATAGGCTGATGCCATGGCACTCTAGCCTATGGGACCAAGGGAGACACCATTTCAAAAATTAAAAAAAGAAAATAGAAAAAGTCAGTATTAAGTGAGGAACATGCCACCTTGCCTCAGCACAAGGTCTCCTTGGACACCAACTGTGTTGACTGAGCCAGGCTCCTAGGTATTGTTAATGTGTTTCATGAGAAAGGTTACTCTCCCTGTAGCCTTCCCTCACCCCCAGAAACATCAGCACAACCCATACATTTCTCACTTCTCCATCTGAAAGGCGATACGGATGCTCCAACCACCTAGGTATTATTCCCACAAGCATCATTTCGTAGATTCAAAAATGTGAGAGAAACATAAATATCACAGTATCTAAAAGTAAAAATGTTAAAAATTTTCATTATTTTAGATATTGGCCAGATAAAATTAAAAGAAATTGATGTAACAGCAATTTTTTTCTGTAAGCATCAGGAAGGTATCAAGACCTTTTAAACTGTGACTAGGTTTCATATAATATCAGCATAAAACAAATATGTGAAGCCACTTCAAGAAAAGTCATACTCTAGCCTGAGCAAGCTCCTCATGCCTGTTATCCCAGCACTTTGGGAGGCCAAGGTGGGAGGATCTTTTGAGGCCAGGAGTTTGAGACCAGCCTGAGCAAGAGCAAGACCTCATCTCTATTGGTCTCTTTATTTACTTGCCCTGGCAATGGAGGCCTGTTTGCTGTCTATGGCAAATGTATCTTGTTCTGTAAGCCTCTATCTTGCTCTTACTCTGTAAACCTACCTTTCTCTTCCTCAATAAACTTTGTTTCATGCTTGCCTTAAAAAAAAAAAAAAGAAAAGAAAAATTAGCCACATGGAATGGTACATGCCTATAGTCCCAGCTATGGGGGAGGCTGAGGCAGGAGGATCATTAGAGCCCGGGACTTTGAGGTTGCTACGAGCTGTGAGCTGTGAGGATACCACTGTACTTTGGCTTCAGTAACAGACTGAGATTGTGCCTAAAAAAAAAAAAAAAAAAAGAAAAGAAAGAAAGAAAAGTCATACTCCATATAATCACAACAATAATTAATTCCCCGAAGAATTTCTCATAGAACAAGTTGCAACATGATCATTTAATCCTCCAGCCACCAGAGGATGGAAGTATACCTTCCCTCAGGCCTGTACTTGTGAGGCTCACAGTTTACCTCAGGGAGACACTGGGTCATTTGTTGAAGCAATCTACCATCACAAACCAGAAAGCTTTCTAGGTTCACCAAATAAATGTCTGCATCTGGAAACCAGAACATGTAGTCCTGATTCTAGTCTTGGGGTAAACTTTAAGCCATAGTTTCTCTGGGCCCCGCTTTTCTCATGTGTAAAACGAGCTACAGGGGCGTGTGACTTCCAGGATCTCTTAACAGAATGGAAATTCCATAACAGAAATAAATTATCTGAGAATTTAATTGATTTCTTTCTTCCTCCTTGGTTTTTCTTTGTTGATTTGGTTGGTAGGCTCATGTAGAGCTATTTATCTTGAAAAATAGTGCATAATTCTCTGGGATGAGAGGCATTTCTTCTTTGTGGAATTTTCCCACACTGTGACTTTCCTTCTCTTTTCATTTGCCACTAAGAGGTGGGTCTCACTGATTCTTCTTGGTTCATTAAGAAACAGAAAGATCCTGTGTTTCAAGAGACTCTTTCTGGATCATTTCCCAAGATCACAGGGTTTTGCAATCCATTTGGCAAAGGTGATGGTGACCATGGGGTGTTTGGCAGAGTGGATGAGGTAGTGGCTGGAGTTAAGAAAAATGCTTTTGGCAAAACATCATGAAACAAAGGTGGAATGTTCAAAATGGAGAACTTGCATCCCTTGCTGAGATGACTCTGAGAAAAATTCAGTCTTTAAAGAGGTGATTTATTTAATAGGAGACAAAGAAAAAGTTACCAACAGCAATAATTTTTCTAAGCACTGAGCTGAGAAATAGCTAATCTAATACTCTGACTGTAGCCATGTACTGGGACGTGTTTGAACAATATAGAAATTATATTAAAATAGGCAGGCAGGTATTTTGAAATCAGTCATTAAAATTAAAAGTTACTGGAACATATTCTTCTTAGTAAAGTATCTCAAGAATGGAAGAAAAAGTATCCAATGTACTCAGTACTATTATGAAACCAAAATACAATCACCCACACTTTCATATGAAAGATAAAACACAACTATAGACCAGGATGAAGGAGGGAAGAGGAGGGTGAGGGAAGGGGAGGGCAGAGGGGGAGGTTGAATGGAGAGAGGGTAATCAGTAGGACCTCACCTATGATGCATACTAAATCTATTAAGTGTAGAGTATAAATGTCTTAACACAATAATTAAGTAAGTGAGGTAAAGGCTATGTCAACCAGTTTGATGTAAGCACCCTAAATTGTATATAAAATCACATTGTACCCCATAAATGCATTAATGTATACAGTTATGATTTAATTAAAAATTTAAAAATTACACTTAAGATTTTCTATTAATCACTAGATATTAGACAAGAATCTAACCTTGCATTCCACAAACCCACCCCCAAATCAGTTTAGGTCTGAATAAAGCCTTAGGGCTAAGAGGTTATTTTTACCAAGTCAGCCCTACTCCACTTCCATCCCCAAAATATCTGAAGATGAATGTGTGGGGACTAGGGTAATGTCTAAATAAACCAAGTGTTAATCTGCGTGTCAGTTCTCTAAAATAGTTGTTAAAATTCCTTTGATGTTGGTGGTCATCAGATTTCATAGAAACCTCAGGGACTAGGCTTTCATCACTTAGCCAGGTGGGTGTGTGTGTGTGTATGTGTGTGTGTGTACTTTTGTTTGGTTTGGGGTTTTTTTGCTACCAGTGCTACCAGGTTTAATGACTATTTGTGGAACACCAGGGACTTTTGCTCATGAACCACCTGGGGTAGGAAAAGTAGAAGGAACCAGTAAGTGGTTGAGAGCTCAGGACAGGTTTCTGAAGGGAGGAGAGGTAATAATATCACATGACTAAATCTTTGCAACCTAGAAACGTTTCAGAATAATAATTGCAATGTCATTTTGTTTACAAATGTTTGTCAAGTCCTTAATGGTGGTATCACCTCAGACCAAAAGAGATGATAAAAAGAAAGAAGGAAGACTTGAAGTTTGTGTTTGGGGTGTTTTCCAGGCACTTGGAGTTAACCAAACAAGTCAGTTCTATGAGGTCTCAGATACTACTGGCACTAAAGGTCCTTATAAAATCTTACACAGGAGTGCTTAAGTTATCCTTTTATTTTCCTGATTTTTAAAGAACACAGACATTCACCTCACTCGGTAGACATCTAAATTATAAAGAAAATGAAACTAGTATTTTTTGCAATTCATTAGTACTGTTTCTTATTTATAGTTGACAAGCATTTATCCTTTCCCTGTGGTGGCATGGAAGGGTTGAGCTGTCTTGTAGTATACATGAGCCTTGCTTAAGAGGTTGGGTAGACGGAGAAGGAAGGGGAAGAAGTAGCTTTCACTCCCCAGAAGTCTTCATTGGCCTACTAGCTTGGGCTGTAATAAAAGCCATTTCACCTTGCTCTATACTTTATGTAGATTTTATATACATCTATGTATATTTTTTGTATGAGTATGTATGTATATTCTTTCCAAAATATGAGTATGTGTATGTAATATATCCAAAATTATTCACCTGAGTGTATTGTTGAAGATATCTAAAAAAGAAAATTGTCTCCATTAACAAATATACATGTGTCCCCTGTGGAATATATAATTATGAAAATGAAAACTCAGTCATTCCTTAAAAGAGTATCTAGAATTTGGGTCCTAAACTTCAAGCCTAGGGTGATTGGAGATGCTTTTGTCCATGTCTTTTTTTTTTTTTTTTAGACACAGAATCTCACTCTTTCACCCTCAGTAGAGTTCCCTGGCATCACACAGCTCACAGCAACCTCACACTCTTGGGCTCAAGTGATCCTCCTACCTTACCTCCCGAGTAGCTGGGACTATAGGACTCTGCCACAGTGTCCGGCTATCTTTTTTTTTAAGACGGGTCTTGTTCTTGCTCAGGTTGGTCTTGAACTTGTAAACTCAAGCAACCCACCAACCTCGGCCTCCCAGAGTGCTAGGATCAGAGGCGTCAGCCACCATCCCTGACCTGTCCATTTCATTTTATAAGTGAGTCCCTGAAGTCTCAGAGAAGTGAAGAGACTTGCTAAAGTTTACACAGCTAGTTAGCAGTGGAACCAAGTCTAGAACACAGGTCTCCCAACCTCTAGTCTTAGCCTGCATTATACATCCCCTGTCACTTCATATACACACACAAATATTTTTACCAATTTAGCCAGACCTCTTAAGGTCATACCATTTAGAATCATGGTTGTGTGCTGTACAAAGTTGTTTTGTTAAAAATCTCTACTGCAACAATAAAGCTTTCATGATTATGTTAAAAGCGTTGTTTAACTATCTGGCTTTAAACTTTTAATAGAGAGTAGTCTGTTAAATTTATCTAATATTATATCTAAGCAGTTTTGTTGATGTCCCTGGAAACAACTGCCCATATCATTATAAATTAATATATATCTATCTCCCCTGAGATAAGTGAAACATAATCTTAAAAAAGAGTAAACATTTTATTATTTGTACATGAATCAGTTTGCTCTGAGGACACACAAGCATCTGGTTAGCTCATAAAAGTAGCCTGGAGTGATAGGAGAATGTCTCGAGTATTTACATTAGTCGCAACATCACTTATATTCTCTACTTGCTAAGCCCAAGAGGTCCCAAATGGACACGTGGAACTGTTGGGAGGAACGTGTTAGACATTGACACCTGTGGTGGGTTTCAAAGGAGCAAGGAATGCAGAACGGTCTCAGTGTCCACCGCAAACCCCACATATGCCAAGGTGTCAGGAGGATGAGCACTCTGCAGAACAGGTTTTCTGGGGGCCTGGGGACCTCTCAGGGAGGAATTAAGAAATAGGCATGAGAGCAACCCACCAGCCTCAGTTAGAATAATGCTTGTTAGAACAGGGCCCCAAACAGGCATGGCCCCAGCGACCTGGGGATGGATGCCATCACAAGGGTACCACCTGAAGGGTGGGTAGAGGCCCCCGAGGAGGAGCCACATACTCTTCCTCTCTGAGCAGCCGCAGCAGGATGTTTTTTTTATTCTTGGGCCAGCTGTAGACGTGAGTGTTCTGAAGCCAGGTGGGCACGTGCTCCTAGGAGAGGGAGAATGACGGGAGCAAAGGTCACTGGAGAAAAACCTGGATTCCAGATCCCAGGCTCAGTTCCCAAACATCTCTGGCTTTTCCCCACATGGGTGTTTCCTACCAAACTACCCTGGGAGTTGTGCTGTTTTGCTCTTGGAAGGGTTTAGCATGTGAAATGTTCTTGGCTTCGGGTGCAAGCTGTATATTTCACGATGAAAACCACATGTGCGCAGCATTTTCTGTCTGTCTCCCAGGCTACCTGCCCTTGGTGTCTCAATGTGCTTTTCACCACCTTCACTTAAAAGGCGTGGGGCAGAGGTCACACAGACTGATGTGCGTTCCCCTGTGACTTCAGAAGAAGTATGCTGGGGCTGCTGGTTTAATCTAATTCATGATCCTTTCACTCCAGCCTCAGGCCTTGCCTGCAGTGGAAAGAGCCCATCAGACCTCAGTTATCTGGCAAAGGCAGAGAAGCGTCAGCCAGTGATCCTGGGGTGTGGTTTCAGATTGCCCTCATGGAGTGGACATTCTGGTGGGCAGAGCCAGTTAAGAAGTAGTAAAATGGATAGTGTGTTCAACAGTGATATGTGCTGTGGAGAAAAATAAAACAGAGAAAGGGGATAGGGAGTTCTGGGGCAGGGGTGAAGGGTTTGTGGTTGTAAACGGGGTGTTTAGGAAAGGTGTCACAGAGAAAATGAGCAAAGACCTAACACAGCAGAGGGAGACACTTTGTGATTGTCTGGGTCCAAGTACATAGAGAAGAGCCAGTGCAAAGGCCCTGTGGTGGGAGGGTGCCAAGTCTGCTCACATGCAGCAAGGCCCATGTGGCTAGAGCACAGTGAATAAGAGTGGGTAGGGAGGAGGCCTGGGAGCAGATGGGCCTGTCTCAGACAGCACTTTGTCACTGTAAGACCTGTGGCTTTTACTCTGAGATGAGACACCTTTGGGGACTGTCAGGTGAGCTTGGAAGCAGCCCTGGCTACATGCCAGGCATCCTGCTGGTTACTGAAAATACCCACACGAAACAGACACAGTACCAGCTTAGAGGGCCCCAAATCTCATGATGGAAGAAAAATGTAAAGAAACTATTCGCTAGGCAATGGTGTCTCAAGGGGGCATGAGGTGAGAACGGTCTCCCCTGAGCTCAGGCAGTAAGGGGATCGTCTGAAGGAGATTAAAAGAATAATAATAAAACCAACAAAAAGTTGGTCTGTTTTTTTATATCACCATACTCCAGTAATTCCAAACAATTATTCCCAGTGCCCCTACCACCAACCACATACCACTGACTCAAGGTTCTATAATTAAGAACTCTCAAGAGAAGGACAATGACATATACTGGCATGGGGGAAAAAAGGTGTCAGGGGAGGCTAGAGAGATTAAATAACATAAGAATAAGCAAGAGTCACTTGGCAACAAGTTAGGGAAAGGTACTCCAAGCAGAGGGAACAGGAAGGGCAAAGGCACAGAGACACGTGAAAATATGGCATGTGTGAGGATGTGCTGAAGTAGTCGGTCTGACCACCACATAGAACATCTCTGCAGATGATATGAGAGAAGATGGAGCCAGGGGGCCTGGTCATCTTCTGAGGTGCCTCATGGATCATGCTAAGAATGATAGATACGGTCTTGCAGTCAGTAGAGAAACACCATACATTTTTTAAGCTGGAGAAAGACATATCACATCTATACTTGGGATGCTCTTCTTGGATGGTAGAGCAGAGGATGGCCAATACAAGGTCAAAGTGGAGACAGAGACCAGTAGGGAGTCTCAGTAAGGGAGCACAGGCGAGGGAGGGGCAGGGAGGATAGAAAGGTGTGTTGTTGTTCAGGCTGTATACCACACAACCCCAGGTGTCCCATTCACATAAACTGGACCCTCCTGGCTCGGAGCCTGTGGCTTAAGCGGCTGAGGCGCCAGCCATATACGCCTGAGCTGGCAGGTTTGAGTCCAGCCCAGCCCCGCCAAACAACAATAATGGCTGCAACCAAAAAAAAAAAAAATAGCCAGGCGTTGTGGCAGGCGCCCTTGGTCCCAGCTACTTGGGAGGTGGAGGCAGGAGACTCACTTGAGCCCAGGAGTTGGAGGTTGCTGTGAGCTGTGATGCTACAGCACTCTACCCAGGGCGACAGCTGAGGCTCTATCTCAAAAAAAGAAAAAAAAAAAAACTGGACCCTCCCTTATCAAGGGCAGAAGTCTCAGTGCCATCCTATTATCTAGGGATGCCTCCAGAATGAAGCTGGGCCCTGTGGTCTGACTCTCAGGTGTTTATTTCACCCCCACCCCCACTCTTTGCTAAGCTTGGAAAATGGCCTCAGATGGTTGGCCACCATTCTCCAGACTTGCCCTCATACCCTTCCGGTGCAAAAACCCTCATTTGAACCACAGCAAAGTTCACTCTGGTCATGGTGTAGATTAAATTCCTGTAATCTATAGCTTTAAGAGCTGAACTACATGCAACAAAATACTTTTGTGGAACAACCAGCAAAAAATCTAGAAGTCTTGACTTTTATGTACAAGAGATAAGAAGTATCAGATGAACATTCTCTTTTTTTCTCATGAGTTAAAACACAAACTACCTCTTTGTGTGCAGTGGCTGTTTGAACAATTAGGACAGCCTGATCCTATCAGATAACACTTTAAAACCTTTCTGATTCATGCTGCTGGATTGAGTAGTACAACTTGTTGACCTTTCTGGTAACACTGTTATCTCTAAGGATTGATGAGGAGTTGACAAGGTTTTCCACTCAAAACCCAGATGGCAAATAAACCAAAGATTGAATTAGGAGGATTTTGTTTATTTGTTTACCTTCTTAGCATTTGGGAAGAGCACGGGGATGAATCTGAAATTCATGCTTCCTTGTTTTATGAACTCAATCTGCATCTGAAACCAAACAGATATGAAGATTTAACTTCAGGAATGAGGAGAAGCAGTTAATGGGAGCCATAATCATGCAAGCCCACGTGGTATTTTCATTCCAATTTCCTTATGTGAGCACCACACACTTGTAATTTTAAGCCTTCCTCATTATACATGTATGCCGTTCACTCATTTATCAGTCCTTTATTTCTATGTTTTTTATTTTTTGAGATAGAGTCTCACTATGTCACCCTTAGTAGGGTCCCGTGACATCATAGCTCACAGCAACCTCAAAATCTTGGGCTTAAAAGATTCTCTTGCCTCAGCCTCCCAATACCTGGCTAGTTTTTTGTTGCATTTGTCATTGTTGTTTAGCTGGCCCAGGCTGGGTTCAAACCTGCCAGCCTCAGACTAGTGCCATAACCAATGTGCTACGGGTGCCGAGCCTATCAGTCTTTTATTGATGGCCTATGAAAAGTCATACCCTGTGCTGGACTTGAGTTTTAAGGATGAGGGCGTGCTAAGAACTGGCTTGGATCAGCTCACGAGAGCCTGTTGTGTGCATCTTTTCCCAATTCTGTGTTCAGAGGCTTCACATTAGTGGCTTCATACAGGCCATGGTGAAAGTATTTATATTGTAGAGATGGGTGAATCATATAAATCAGGTGCCCAGGTTAGCAGAACATCATCCCTGTCCTCACAAAGCCCGTAGTCTAGTGAGCAGATGGGAAGGTGAATGCACCCACCAGAGTGCAGTGTAAAAAGTGTGAGCTGCAGGGTGCTACCTGTAGTTCAGTGGGTAGAGCACTGGCCACATACATGGAGGCTGGCGGGCTTGAACCCGGCCCAGGCCAGCTAAAACAACAATGACAACTGCAACAACAACAACAAAAATAGCTGGGCATTGTGGCAGGTGCCTATAGTCCCAGCTACTTCGGAGGCTGAGGCAAGAGAATTTCTTAAGCCCAAGAGTTTGAAGTTTCTGTCAGCTGTGACACCATGGCACTCTACCCAGGGTGACAGCTTGAGACTCTGTCTCAAAAAAAAAAAAAAAAAAGTATGAGCTGTAGAATGGATTATGCTATAGGATGGGGCCATCCATTCTGCACCAGGAAGGACAGTTGCAAAAAAGATGGGTCACAATTACAAGAGATTTTCAGGTAGGTAAAATCAGGGAGAGGGAAAAGATATTCTCAGCAGAGCAAATGTCCAGAGGCATGAACGTGTGTTAGTGTGGACGGTACCAGCAAGTGTACTGCAGCCAGAGCACAGAATGGACTTGGGGGAGAGGCAGGAGAGGAGGCTGGAGGTCAATTTTGAAGAGCACTGTCTGCTGGGTTTTAGGTTGCCTGCACCAGTTCTAGTTCCCTCTGACACTGTGTGGCCCAAGAAGATTTAGCTGCCAAGAACTCTGTCAAAATCAGAATTTTCAATATGTGGGAAGTTAGAGTCTTCCAAATCCTGTGACCGGCATAAAGCTTTCAGTCACCTGGTGACAGAGAGATGAGGAATTATGTGTTGCCAACTATTTCAATTTCCAATTGACTTTTATAACTGAGAAGTTTTCATTGTGCATGGGAATAAAAGCAGAACAGAGAAGAAAGTGACAGTGGTGCCATCTGGTTATTGAAATCACCATGTAAACCCCTCAAAAATATGTACTTTCCGATACCTACACTCACAGTCACACAACACACACAGATCCTCCACAAGGAGTTTCCTCAGAAGACACCACCCAAAACTATTTTAAAGGGACCCAAGTACTATGCAACTAAAAGCACCAGACATACAGAGTAAACACACAAAAGAAAAAGCATAGACTTGATCAGTTAAAAGTGGGTGGGGTGCGGGGGCTCTTGCCTGTAATCTTAGGTTAGGTGGATGGATTCCAGACCAGCCTGAGCAAGAGCGAGACCCCGGCTGGACTAAAAATAGAAAAAGTAGCCAGGTGCCTGTAATCCCAGTACTCAAGGGGCTAAGGTGGGAGGATGACTTGAACCCAGGAGTTTGAGGTTGTTGTGAGCTAGGTTGATGCCATGGCACTCTAGACTTGGGTGACAGAGTGAGACTCTCAAAAAAAAAAAGTGAAGAAGTGGCTCAGTGCCTGTGGCTCAAGTGGCTAAGGCGTCAGCCACATACACCCAAGGTGGCGGGTTCGAATCCAGCCCGGGCCCACCAAACAACAATGATGGCTGCAACCAAAAAATAGCCAGGCGTTGTGGCGGGCACCTGTGGTCCCAGCTACTTGGGAGGCTGAGGCAGGAGACTCGCTTGAGCCCAGGAGTTGGAGGTTGCTGTGAG
>CAUYQV010060114.1:0-73221 GCA_963574575.1 Galagoides demidoff
TTTTTAACTAGGGCTGTCTTCTGACCCAGTCGTTCATGTCCCTGTGTTGTCCCCATGCCCCACCAGACTTTCCACCACACCAAATTGCTGCCACCCTGTGAACCCCAGGACAAGTCGTTGAACACACAGTAGGCCCTCAATAAACATTTATTGAATCCTGGAATGTTGACAACTTTTCAGACAACCTGGACGCCACGAGTTCAAGCGCTCTCTCTGCCTGTCCCTCCACTAACACCACCACAGCAACGTGGCTTCCTAGTGAGGGAGCACAGGCGGCAAGGGAAGATGGATTTTGGGTTCCAACTGCCATTCCAGGGGCAAGGTCAGCTGCCTTCAGTGTCCATCTTAAGAGTGAGACCAGGTGTGAAAACCAAACACAGGATTTCAGAACTGTAAACTATTTATTTGTGTGCAGAGAAAGCCTATTCGTTGCCCAAACCACTGCTCAGTCCTATGGTTCCTTCCTTCCAAATGGGTTTTTTTTTGGGACAGTTATATATTTTTCCCACTGGCAGCATGAGTCCTCCCTGGATGAGAGGGTTTAGGCTGGGCTGTGTGCTGACAGCTCCAGAGAAGAGGCCAGCCCGGGTGGGGTGACTGCCTGCTGCCGTGAATTTTTAAGTAAGTGAGTCCTGAAATTTTACCCCTCTACCTAGTTTATGCCTGGCAGCCACCTGCTGGGCAATAACGAAGCTCATAGGGCAAGAAAACCACCTCAGGAGAATCTAAAGTGCGTCGGTCTGTTGGAAAGGAAGGTTGCCTGCCATTGAAATCCCAAAAGAATCATCCTGGAACTTGCCTCACGTCAGGTGCCAGGAAGGAAGGAAGAGCAGGGGCTGTAATCATGTGGGGCCCTTAAAGCCCCGACTTCTGTGGAAGGGCAGCCCAGGACAACTGTTAGTGTGACAGCCAAGAATGGACTTTGAGTCCCAGGCCTGGCGTGGAACCCCGGCTCCACCACTCAGCATCTCACGTGGGCAAATCGTTCCCCACCTTTGAGCTTCTGGGTTCTCATCGGAAAAACGAGACAATCGCTGGGCCAACCTCCTGGAGCCGCTTGTGAGGATTCAATGAGAACGTTCCTGTAGGGTTCTCAGAAGCGTCCCCGGTGTTCACCGAACACTTGACAGACGGAAGTTATTGGTCTGATTATAATTATGATGTAGATTCGGGCTCCAGAGCCACTGCCAGCATGTCGGGAGCTGAGCGGGCCTCCCTGCACCCTCAGCGCATCCTGCCGCTTCCTCACCCCATCTGCCAGGGCGGCTCTGTTCTCTTGCCGCCCTTACGAAGTGGAAGCAGATGCTACCTGGAAGAGGGGACATACCTGCTTCGATCTAGCACTTCCCAGCTTGGGCGAGTCTCTCCACCTTTCCGAAGCTCCTCTTTGTCACCATGAAACAGGGACAATAATCCCTACCCTTCAGGACTCTCCTGAGCATTACTAAAAACAGTGAATTGTCACGTGGCATCCAGCATGATTAAGCGTCCAATCAACAGCTATGTAATGACTGTGATGAAAATGATGTTATTGTTGACCAGAGACATTTGACAGGGCAAAAAAAACTTTTTCTGAAAAAAAGGTTTGGGCATGAAAGTCAGCCTGGGGAAGGTCACACTAAGTGGGCCTCTGACCCTAACAGGACAGTGTACTCTGAGTTTTCATATTCAAAATCTCATTCACTCCTCACAAAACTCTTATGGGGGGGAGGGCGGTTGTTACTAATGGTCATTCCCACTTCACAGATGAGATGAGGGAGACTCCATAAGCACATCGCTGCGTGAGTCAGGCGCCAGGCTTGTCTAAGTTCTGGAAGCCCCATGGTCCTGGATCTCAATTTTGCCTCCAGGCACAGGGGACATTTGGCTACTTTTTTTTGGTTGTCACACTGAGGCAGGGGTACTACTGGCATTGAGTGGGCCAGGGCCAGGGATGTGGCTAAGCATCCCACCATGCCCAGGTCAGCCTCTGCCCAGAGGTTTGTCCACTGAGAAATGTCTACAGCATCTTGGTTGAGAAAGTCTGAACTTCCCTGCAGCTACTTCAGGTGTTGTATCCTGAGGAACAGAAGGGAGATGGGAGCCAGTGATGGTGACGGAGAGCAGCAGTAACTGTGCACGTTTCACCTCACCCAGCTGAACTCAGACACTGGAGACTTAGAGACCAGATCCATTCTAAACAGTATTATTTATTTATTTATTTATTTACTTATCTTTTTTTCTTCTTTTGAGGCAGAGTCTCTCTTTGTCGTCCCTGGCAGACTGCTGTGGTGTCATAGCTCACAGTAACCTTACACTCTTGGGCTCAAGCAATCCTCCCGCCTCAGCCTCCCATGTAGCTGGGACGACAGGTGCCTGCCACAACCCCCTGCTACTTTTTCTATTTCTAGCAGAAACAGGGTCTCACTCTTGCGCAGGCTGGTTTTGAACTCGTGAGCTCAGGTGATCCACCTGCCTCAGCCTCCCAGAGTGTTGGGATGACAGGTGGGAGCCACCCACCTGGTCTGAAAAATGTCTTTGTTTGGGGGGGGGATTTTTTGAGACAGAGTCTCAAGCTGTCACCCTGGATAGAGTGCAGTGGCATCACAGCTCACCGCAACCTCAAACTCTTGGGCTTTAGCAATTCTTTTGCCTCAGCCTCCCAAGTAGCTGGGACTATAGGCACCTACCCCAACACCTGGCTAATTTTCTTTTGCAGTTGTCATTGTTTTAGCTGGCTGGGGCTGGGTTTGAACCCGCCAACCTCAGTGTATGTGGCCAGCACCCACTGAGCTGTGGGCAGTTTTTTAAAAAATGTTATTAGCTGTTGTGGCAATTGTCAGTTCTTGCCATGAAAACTTCCACTTCTTGTTGGTGTACACTCTTGACCCCACAGAGCTAGGGGTGGCCACATGATGGGCTTTGGCCAATGAAATGTGAGCAAAAAAGGAAGCTGCCTCAAGAGCCAGCGAATGGCTTGCCATGTTTCCATTGCTTTGCCTTAGAACACAGAGAAATGTGTGTTGGGGGTGGGGGCAGGAGGAGGGAAGAGCACATGAGCCTCACCCTGGGTCCCAGAGTGAGGGCGACCCAGAGCACAGCCCCCAGCACGCCTCTGATGTCATGTACTGGGAACAAAAAGGCAACTTTCATTATTTCAAGCCACTATTATCTGGGCTTTTTTTGTTGCCAAAGCATACTGGGAGGATAGCTCACTATCCTAAACAGCCTTTGAAATCTGTGAAAATGGGGAGGCTTTCCACACAAACTCGCATTTCCCAATTCCCTGCTTAAACGAGAAATTCTGGGAACTCTGGGTTTTCAGTCCTAATGGCAGGAGGAGAGACACTTACTCCTGGTGTGTCATGGTGGCCACCTGGTCCACTCTAAACATCACCTGATTTGCTTGGTTGTTGGAGTATCGGGCTTATGATCCCTGGAAATAGTCCCCTCAGGAGTCAGATTTGCCAACTTAGGGAAGCTGGGAAACTATCGAGCTTACTCAGATGAGTGCAGGGAACCTCCTCTTAGCTGGGGTGGAGAATGGAACCACTGAGGAGAATTGAAGCACGTCTTGCCCCTCGAGGTGACTGTTGTGGTTTCTGGGGGAGAGATTGGGTCTCACATTTCTCACAAATGAGGGATGGTTTGCCACCCATCCGACCATTTGTTTACTCCTTCCTTGAGTGGTTTATCCATTCTACTCATTAACCTAGCCCTCCACTCATTCTTTCCCTATGTGTATTCATTTATCCGTTCATTTGTGCATCCATTTACTCATTCACATACTCACTTATTCACTCCCGCACTTATTCGTGTAAGGATATTTACAAAGAGCTTACCACCTGGCAGGTCTTTGCTCAGTCTCCTCAGCGCAGCCGGGAATGCCTACTCAACCCAGCAACCTGCCTGCCTCAGAGGGCGTGGCGGCTGCCTCCAAAGGCGGCTGTCAGCGGTGTCCCCCCATCTCTGCCGGCACATGCTGCATCTCCTAACAAGAGGGGAAGTCTGTTTTCTTCCTCTTTGAATCTGGTGAATCTGAGCTGGCCTTTTGACTTGCTTTAACCAGTGGTGTGTAGCAGAGATGATGCTGTGCCATTCTGGGCAGCTTCCATTTTTTACTCTCTTGGAATATAGCCAGTTAGACTTATTTGAGGTTAGATTTTGACTTTTCACCTCCATATGGACCACCCCAGATAATACCGTCTGGGGCAGCAATGAGCTATCCAGCCCAATACAGCAAGATACTTCATCCTGAAAGAGCAAATGGTTATCATTGTTTTAAGTACTCAGTTTTGGAATGATTTGTTAAAAATCTAAAACAGCATAAATCTGAGTAAGAGGGTCTCCAGGAAAAATGTTTAAAGTGCCAACATCTCCTTATGGCTGGGATGAAGTAGGGGGAAAGACAGCTAAGGAAGGAGAGACTAAGTTTTCAAGCAGAATTTAGAGAAAACAGGGGAAGAGAAGAGTTTCTCCAACTGGAAAAAAAATATTTTCAAAGTATGGAATGGCTTTGGGTACAAATCAGATCAAGGCACAGTCATAAGACCTTTGTTAAGAACTCAGAAAGATTAAAGCTACTTAAACCTTCTAGACCCTCTGAACTAGGGAAAACTAGAAATTGTAAGGACATCGTCCCAATGCATGTCTCAGAAAAAAGTATGGGCATGAAATAAATACCACCAAGATTCATAGATAACCCACAAAGTTTCTAAGAGAATTATACTGGTGAAGGCAACACCTTCCTGGATCAAAGGGGACACAAACCATCAAAAATGAAAAGTGGCCCCAGAGCCCCCAACTTTTAATAAACAGTGTTCCTGAGCTACAAATATGAGCCAATTCCTATGATAAAGGAAGGACTTCTTAGAGGAGAAAACTCAGGGAGCTGATGTAGAAGCTGGGAAGAAAATGGAATTACCCTCTACCAGAAAGAATAACTGTGTGGTGATCAAGTAATATTCCATGCCCCCAGAGTGGGGCTCTGGAGACACGTGCCCAGCTGAATTTCAGAATCGCTATGGACCAGTGGGTGCTCTGTGCTCACATTCTCTTCCTTTTTGAAAGAAAGTATCTGTTGCAGTTACTCTGTCCGTGTTTCACTGGTGTACGTTGGGTGTGAGGGTACAGACAACGTGTCCTTTCACTCCACAGTTCTCTGAGGAACTTCATCTGAATCTGACTCTGATTTATGTGAGTGTATCCTGGACTTCTAACTTGTAATAACAGTATGATTTGTGCATGAGGAGGAAATATCTTTGGCATGTGGGACAGATGTGATTATTGTGACTCTAAGGAGGGTTTTGGTAGACAGTTCTGAAGATGGCTGCAAAAACCCTCTCATCCTCAAGGCCCTTTTGTAATGTGAGTTACCCACCTCTGCCATTGAGAGATGGAGGCTCTTTCATCCCCCTCTGAATCTGGATGGCCCTGTGACTTACCGTGACACTAGTCTATGGCAGAAATGATGCTGTTCAACCTCTGAGGTCAGGCCTTCAGAAACTTTCCACCTTATATTTCTCCTTCTGGAACACTGGTGCTGCCATGAAGGACGTTAAGTCTAGATTATTGAATGTCAGGAAACCACATGGAGAGAAAAGTCACATGCAGGAGAACTGAGCTGGCCTATGGGACAGCTGGCACCAATGTCCCACCAATGAGGCCGGTCTCAGGCAAGCCAACTTCACACAGAGTAGACATGAGTTATCCCTGCTCAGCAGAGACTTGCCCAAAATGGCCAAACCACAGAATCATGAGTAACAAAAGGTTGTTTCAACCTCTAAGTTTGGGGGTGATTTGTTACACAGTAATAGATAAGTGATAAAGGAGGGTTGTTAGGCATTTTCTCGGCTTAAACTGATGAAATGGTTTCCAGTTCATTCCAAATCAAAGCCGAGCTGTCAGAAATGACCTGTGAGAGCCCCACACCTCATCTACAGCCTCATTCCCCGACAGGCCTTGACGCAGCTCCCAGCATGAGTAGTAGAAGGCTCACCAGGGAGCCAGGTGCTGCTATGGAGGGAGACCACTCTCTTTGCCAAACTGACATCTTATTTCTTTAACTGCCAAGAAAAAATGAGGAGTGAGGAATGAGAGAGAGATAAATGACACGGATGTTCTATTTCCAAATTCCAAAGGGAATTTCTTTTTCTTGTGCCCATTTTTCTTTTTATCTGCCACTTATGGACCAACTATCATATACCAAGCACTTACTTATACATCTGTTTAGGGAAGACCCTCTTTTTATGATGACAAACAGAGACTCATGGAAATTACGTGACTTAGTTGAGGTTGCTTAAGTAGGAAGTGGGAACCTGGGACAAGAACCCAGCCTTTCTGGCTTCAGAAGTGTTAACCTCTGCGTTATGCCTGCCACCCCTCGGGACGTGTAAGCTGTGCTTGTCTTAGTCACGATAAATTTTGAAAACAGAAATCTAATTTGCGTTTGGGTTACTTCCATATTTGAAAGCAACAATAGAAGCAACATGTGGCTTGGGATAGTCATGAACTGGGGGTGGGGCCACGTGAGGTGAAGGGGCATCACAACAGGAAGTAAGAGGAGTGTTTCTGAAGGGACAAGGAAGAGCAAAATGTATGAGGGACTTAATTCATGCCTGGCACTGCGCGAGGAGGCAGGTTTATTTGTCCTGCTTTACAGATGAGGAATCTGAGGCTTGAAGGAGCTTGGCAACACACTCCAGGTTACTTTTGAAGCTTAGTACTCATCCAAGATTGGCCCTCTGCCAATGATTGGCAGACAAAAATCTCCAATCCAGGTGTTTGCACTGCTAGCATCTACTCCTTTTCCACAGAGCTGGGCCAGTTATTGGAGGAATAGGGCCGCATAGCAAAACATGACTTCCATGACCCATCGGCTTTGGGTCTCCATATTCCTGGGCAAAATATTGTTTCCTTGTCTCCTTTTCCATAAGGTTGGCCCTCAAAGCTCGAAGCAGCTGTGTCTGGCCCACCAGTGTCTTGAATTAGCAGATAAAGTTGATATGGACATGCAAACTAGCTCGAAGAAAACGAAAGGTCTGCAACACTGATATTCAACCGGTGTACTGTGGGAAGATCTTAGGTGTGCCACAAAAAATTTTAAAGATTATTCATTAAATTGTTTTTGAACAATTAAGTATATTCAATTAGCCAAGTGTAGTTGTTCGCTAAGTGTCGTTGTTATATTCGACAATTAAGTCACAGTAAGTATATTCTTTTTTAAACTCTTTTTTTGGATCAGCATAATTTAAGTATGCCACGGAAGTTAAACTATAGGCTCAAGGGTACCCTGAGATGAAAAAAGGTTGAAAAACACTGGTCTGCAATCTTATAGAATCTAGTTAACAGGAAGAGTGTGCCATAACCGTTCTTTGTCGAGTTCGCTCTTTCCTGACAATTTCTTCACGTGTTCACCCTTTCACAGTATTTATTAAACACAGGGCTTGTCCTAGTGCTACTCTAGTAATTTAAGCTGCGTTAAGGAGTGACACAAAATTCCTACCCTCATGAGATCTACATTCTAGGAGAGGAGACAGACCAGATGTGGTTTTCTTCTAAACATCTCTCTTTGTCCCCAAATTGCAAACAAGCCCAAAATTGTTTGAAGAGGCAAGAAAATAGCAAATCCTGCCCCCCCCACCAGCCTCCATTCTCCATTTATTCAAATCTAAATAAATTAGTCTGGGATGAAACCTTGATGTATGATGATTTTTATCCACTGCCCCCTAGCAGGAGGTCAGGCATGGTTAAAGAGCGTTTGGAGGGATCTGGCTAAGAAGCCCTCTGGCCCCAGCCCAACCCCACCCCCACTCCTTAGCTGACCACAGTCATCCTCACTCAGAATTTCCCTCTACAGCCGAGCTGAGAAGCGTCTCTTAAAAATGAGCCAGGAAAGCTCCGAGACATACTTTTCCCCTTACTGATAGCAATTAATGTGCCACAAGTCACCGGCAAAATGAGCAGCTTATTTTAAAGCAACCCAAAGGGGCCATTTCACTTTCTCAGCCGTTCATTAAGATGTTGATTCACCCTTTGCAGAAGCAATTGAAACCCTATTTAGCAGGATGACCACTGCTCCAACTTGAGCCTGATTCCTCAATCTTGGAGGGTATTCACTGCTTCGTCATTCTTCATTTGGGGAGAGGAGAGAGAGCATCTTATTTCGATATTTAATTCAGTGGCCGGGGGTGGGGGAGGGGAGGTAATAGAATTACCAGTTAGCATTGGTGTTGTTGGCGAGAGTTTCTAAGAGGTCACTGAAGTGTCATCAACCCACACAGATGACAATTCCAAAAAGAAAAAGGAAAAAAAAAAAACCCAGCCCTTATAAAAGGGAAAATACCAATTGTTGTCTTGTCAAACAAAAAACTAACCATTGTTTCTGCATGAACCCCCAGTGGCTTCCACCAATTTTGCAAAGCATGTTTCCCCTTTGGGCGGGGATTGTCAAACCTTCCCTTCTTTCACATCCTTCCACTGACATAGCAGCGGCCCCAGGGGAAGACAAATCCACCCAGATATTTGTAGCTCTAAAAGTTCATTTGCGTCATTTGCGTCCAAGATGGGTCATTATTCTAGGCTCAAACCACATCCTGCAAAATGAAAACAAGGAGACCTTTGACCAGAACCTGGGGAGGAGGTGGATGAAGGAACAAGGGCTGGGGAACTGTTAAGGTGTTAAGAGACGCGCCAGCGTTTCAGAGGTTTTGAGAAACAAATTCTCCCCGCAGAGTAATGTAATTACAACCTTTTCTTGGCTAAGTGTAGGACCCTGGAGATTACTATAAGTAACTTATAATAGAATTTTTATTAGCGGTAGTAATTTTTTATGATAATTAGAGTAATCCGCAGCCCATAAAATCGGAAGATATATAGTTATATCTTTTGTACAGGAAAAGTGTTTCTCCCAACTATGGAAACACCGTAAATGGTCTCTGCAGCTTTATGACCAGCGTCGGCTTTTATGCCTGGCTGTTTGGTGTGCTCCTCTCCTTATTAATGCCCTTCATTACGTTGGCAGTAAACGTTTGATGACAAATTCAAACCGTGCTCAGCGGGATCAAAAGGCAGCAGTAGCATCCCCACATGCCCACTAACCCCGTGTCCTCCCCTTCTCCCTCTCTCTCTCCTTTGTCCAGAAGTTTCTCAAAAGCAAGGTCATTTATTAACAAGCCTTGAACCCCACCCCAAGCTCAGCCCTGTCTGCATCTGTGTTGTGGGTCTGTCCCACAACTACAACAGAATCATCCAAAGAGGCCATAATTTCAAGAGAATGGGGCTGTTCAGGTCTGTCCAGAGGAGTATAGAGAAAGGCCGTGTCTCCACCTACTGTGCTTGGCTCCACTAGTAAACAGACGTTACGCTTGCTGCTGTAACAAATAAACCCTGCATTTTAAAAGCTGAACACAATGGATGTTTATTTCTTGTTTACCTATTAGTGAACCTGGTCAGAGGCATCTTTCTTCCGAGTGATTTGGAGACCCAGGATCTATCTTATAAACTCCACCATCATGATAGTCTGCAGCCATTTCTCAAATGCAGGAAGAGAGAAGGAAAAGGACCCATGTATTTGAACTCCCATCATCCCAGAGTGATGCATTTAATTGGTGAAAACCAGTCACAAGGGGGAACATAGGGAATGTAGTCCTGGGCATGGCAGCTGCCCTCCTTCAGTGACACCACTCCATGGAAGAGGGAGCAAGAATCCATGTGTCTGGGAAGCTGCCTGTCCCTGCTTCACTAGACCGGACAGTCCACATCTATTGTCTGCAGGGAAAGAGATAGAAGGATGCTAACTCTTCACAGAAACAATACAAAATGAGTATGCCATTAAAGAACCCAATTCTGGGCTATGTTCAAAGCCAGCCTTGCCCATTACTGTCAGTACAATATTGTGCAGGTTACCTCATCTCTCTGAGCCTCAGTTTACTAAGCTATAAAATGGGAATGGAAATTACTAATATGAATTGAATACATGGGATCTACTGCACACTATTCTAAGTGCCATATAAATGTTATTTATTTCAATCCTCACTGCAACTTTAGGAGGTAAGTGCTATTATTATCTGGGTTAAACAGCAGGGGAAGTGAAGGTGCAGAGAGCTTAAGTCTATTGCCTGTGATCACACAGGTTACGGCTGGGTCAAGGTTCAATCCCAGACCCCTTAGGGACCCTGTGGGGTTGCTGTGAAAGTTAGATGAGACAGTAAACAGAAAAAAAGTTCTTGATAACTAGTAAGCACTTTTTACCTAATTATTTATTTATGGCACCAAATAGTTCCTCTACCTGACTATTACAATGCCCGAAATATACTCAGCAGAATCATTGTCTTGGGTTAAGTTAGCAGTTTTCAAAGAGTGTTCTGCCTAAGTACATTCTCAAAGGATCCTCTTCCCAAAAAAGGGGGCTCTATGGTCGAATAAATGTGAGACTATTGGAACCCTGTCTCGGAGATTCATGGGCATATTAGCCTGTCAAAGGCTCTGCTGAGTTCTGTAATCAAGAAACCTGTTTAACTTTCTTTAACCCTGCAGCTCTCAAATTTATTTGCTTTTGCGACATGTCCTAGAGTTAAAGCAAGAAAAATCTTGATTGGTTAATTGACCAGAAGTCAACTAATTAGAATTCTCAATTAACCAGAAACGTGTCTCTTTACAACTCATTCTAGGGCAAAAAAGATGAACGACACGTTAATATGCTGATAATGGTAAGTTTCAAAGAGTAGCAACAAATGGGAAAATATTTTCCATAAGAACGACAAAAGATATTATCCTTAATGAATTCGCAGGTCATAAAAATCAATTAAAAATACCGAGAATTAATTGTAAATGTAGTGGCTAAAAAGCATAAAAAGTCTTACTAGTAACCAAAGAGATGTAAACTTGATTTTCATTTGAGTTTTTCACGTTGGCAAATGAACATAATAACTTTCCGTGTTGGTCGGGGTCCCAAATATAAAAATATTTATGTCATTGACTGGGTCATGCCACTTCTTGGAAAGTATCCGAAAAATATTAAAGCAACCAATCAAGATTTACATATAAACATATCTATTGCAGAGCTAATTATAATATTGGAAGGGGGAAAAGATCGGCCCAATTGTAGGGGAAAATGTTGGGACTATCGTAGTTACTCATAGTGGAATATGACAATGAGTCTAAAATGAATATTTTTCTTCAAAAATAACAAAGCATGGCTCATGTCAGTAGTTCTAGCACTCAGGCAGGCCGAGGTGGGAGGATCCCTGGAGCTCAGGAGCTGGAGACCAGCCTGAGCAAGAGTGAGAACTCATCTCTATTAAAAACAGAAAACAATTAGCCAGGCGTTGTGGCAGGTGCCTGTAGTCCCAGCTACTCGGGAGGCTGAGGCTCTCCAGACTGGGTGACAGAGTGAGACTCTGTCTAAAACAAAACAATGAAGGGGAAAGTCCTCATTATATAATTAATAATAAGACAGACAGCAAAACAGAAGAAAGGGAGGAAGATGGACAAAGCTGATGGAACCAAACATGTTAACAGTGGTTGTAAAGTAAGAGTTAATTTTGCTTTGTAATTTTTGCTCTTCTATGTTTTCCAACATGTCTGCAATGAATGATGAATGATATTTTGTAACCAGAAAAAATAAAGCAAAAAATAAAACCAATGAAAGTTTGGATTTTAGAATAAAATCCAAGAAGACATTTTCTGTTCACTGCTGATTCAGGCCACACTCCTCTCCCACTCACACACGGCGGCCTGCATCCTGAAAGCTGATGTTTATTCAGAATGGCAACCCAGAAGCCCTGTGAGCTCCTCAGTCTCCGAGAGAAAATATTCTGCTGAATTTACCACCCTGAACCTCCGGAGGCAGGAACGTGCAAAACCACATCTTGCAAAGGTTTTCAGCAATGAGATTTGAAACCAAAAGATTTCTTGGCCACCCCTCATTAACCAAAATATCACGTGAACCCAAATAACACATTTCTAGAGAAATATGACGAGGTAAGTTTCTACTGCATACATGGTTGTTTAATTATCTGCTGCTCCAGCTGACCTGTAAGGGCTCCAGCCCTTTCTTTTTTTGTATTAATCACATGAAAAACTAGAGCCTGGTTACATAACTCAGCTCTGGAACATGCTCCTTCACTTTCTCCTGTGCAGAGATTATTTTGTATTCAAGAAATCCCATATTTTCCCTCCTGGCCACACAGTCAGACTACATTTCCCAGTCTTCTTTGTAGTTACGAGCAGCCAGGGCCATAGGAAGTTGACCAGAAGTGAGGTACCCCACTTCTAGACCTGCTTCATCAAACACTCCCACATGAAGAGAATCCACTTTTACAGTCCCAGGATGATCCCTGATGGGCTCATGATTCTCAGGAATCATGAAACAAAGCCTTAGTTCTTTGCCTTCAATCAAAGGCAACTCTAAAGCCTTAAGGGATGGGGAGCCATTTAAAAGAAGGAGCCTGAATCCCTGAATGACCGTAAGGAACAAAATGAATGTGCCCAGGTACACACACACACACACACACACACACACAGACACACACACACACACACACACAGAGGCACAGCACCCCTTTGTGGACCATCATGAATGAAAAAGAAACAATTACCATGTCACATCTCTGAAACTGAGGATGCTGTTACTACAGTTAGGTTACCCTCACTAACGGATCACCTTACTGCAGACCCACTCAATGCATTATTCTTCATTGGTTGATGGCAGAGAAATGTTTTAGAGCAAGCAGAAGATTTAGAGATTATCAGGCTTGGCTGTAGATCCTGGTTTCACCAGTTTCCAGCACTGGAGTCTTGAGCAAGTAACACTTGTTCTCTCTGAAGCTCAGTTACCTTTTCAGCAAACAGAGTATAAAAGCAGGCACCATTGCATGGTGTTGCCGTGAAGTTCAGATGAATGTATGTAACTGAATGCTTAGTACATCTCCTGAGAAGGACGGGCAGTCAACCGGTGGCAACCCCCCTTTCTCAGATGAATATGATCCATCGTGGCAGCTGCTTCTCTCAAAGAAAAACTAAACCTCACTCTCCAGAAGCAAAGAGACAGGTCCCTGATGTCAACTTTCCAGAGGTCATTTCATCATCTGGACGCCACCCACAAATCCCCAGTTCCTAGAAGTGTGTTCATCCTCTCATTCACACATCATAAACCAAAATGTGTCTTTAAAAACTAAAGGTAAGGGAATCAAGTAGAGAAACTATCAGCAAAGGACCCTGGATGACCCTTACTATGTTTGAGTGTGGCTGATGCCAGTCCTGTGTCATCAGAATGAAGATTACCAGGGGTTAAGATCATGAAACAAAGCCTTGGTTCTTTGCTTCAATCAAAATATTCCTGAGAATCTTAAACCCATCAGGGATGGTCCTGGGACTGTAAAAGTGGAAGTCCCACTTATCTAACAGTATAGTCCAGTGGTTGAGATATAAAAGTAAAGGGACAAAAATAGTGTGATTAAGAGCTTTAGTTCAGTTAGTCATTCAACAAACACCAAGCATGGGACTGTGGCAGGCAGGCTAAGGGTTCGTCAGTGAGAAAAACAGAAAAAAAATTGCCTATGCTTTTGAGATTTACATTCTAAATAGCACACAGATCATTTAAATTCATATAAATCATGTAAATTTATAAATTATGTAAATAAATTATAAAACCTATTTGATGTTGGATGGTGATCAGATCTATTAACAAACCTGAAGCCAGCAGGCAGAGTCAGCAGTGCTGGCATGCCATGGGGGGTGCCATTGCTGAGTGGTCAGGGAGGCCCTCTCTGAGAGGGTGACATTTAAGCAGAGGCCTCAAAGAGGTAGAGGAGGATGCCATGTTGATATCCAAGGGAAGAGAGTTCCACGCTGAGAAAACAACCACGGCAAATGTACCAAAGCTGGTGCCTGCATGGTGGTGTGGCCGGAGTCAAACGAGCACCCAGATGTGGTTCTTCAGTTCTGCCCAACATACCACACCT
Organism: Galagoides demidoff; assembly: GCA_963574575.1. Lineage (NCBI taxonomy): Eukaryota > Metazoa > Chordata > Mammalia > Primates > Galagidae > Galagoides > Galagoides demidoff. The sequence goes on from CAUYQV010060114.1 coordinate 13,944, forward strand.
GCTTAGCGTTGCCCCGGGGTATGTCTGTTTCTTTTCTCCAGCAAGAGAGCCATGGCTTCCCACCAGGGCGTGGACAGGCAGGATGGAGGCATGTGGTAAGAGTGGATGTGAAACAGGCAAAGGTCAAGGAGTCTGGTGTTTGCTCCATGGTGGCATGTGCCATCTTTCCCTCTAATCTGGAGATGAAGGGATTGCAGCCCTGAAGGTCAGTGTCCAGAGGGACCGAAGCTCTTGCCATGCACATCACGGCTCCAGGGCCATGGCAGAATAAAACAGCAGAGAGAATGTTATGGGGGTGAAGTGGCTGAGCATTAAAGGGACACAGTGCAGGGAATAGGTCCCAACGAGCCCAGGTAGGCTCAGAGGCTCTACCTGCCTTTGCCAACAACCCGCACCCTGGGAGAGGGTGGCCTGGAAACTCATTGGTTGTTTGTAGTCTACATAACAGGTGGCTGGCCCTCTCCCTTAGTTCACTGGTTCACAGGTCCTCGCACCACCAGGGTAAGGGCAGCACCATTCAGGTCACAGCCGGTCCCTCGGGACCCAGAATCCTGACATCCTGGGATGCTTCCCTTTGGACACCCAGTTTTTCATACATCTGTTTCACTGTCCAAAGATGGTTAAGTAGGAGCTTTTAAATAGGACTAAAGAAAAAAAAAAACATGGACTTGATTCATTTTTTTAAATAGGTAAAACCTATACTTACTGAATGTACAAAAACCTAAAAGTCCCAAAGTGAAACCTGCCTGCTGCACTGTCCCCCAGCCGCCCAGTCCCTCTGCTGGACCCACCCAATGTCCCCAGATCCTCGTGTGTCTGTGGTCCACGTCGCCCCACCCCTACCTCCCTCCCCACACTTGAGTACAAATGATCACACCTTGCTTTCTTCAATTCACAATAAATCATTACAGAAAGAGTCTCCTCATTCTACTTTGAAGGCTGCATAGTATTCCATTGTGTGGGTGATCCGTGATTTATGTAGCCGGTCTCTCCCTGATGGATGTTTGGGCCTGGGCCAACGTTCTGCTCTCACAAACAAGGCAGTAATGAATAGCCTTGTGTACACGGCATTGTGTCCAAGTTTGAATGTATGTGTGGGATGACTTCCTGGAAGTGGAATTTCTCTGTCAAAGGGTGTGTGCACTGGAGGTCGATCCCCATTCCCCTCCCACCGCTGACACAGCAGGGCGCCGCCTCCTTCACACGCCCTTGGGAGGCAGTTGGTTTTCAAACTTTTCATCCCTGTCAACTTAATAGGAGAAAAATGGAATTTACTTAGTTCTATTTTTTGTTGTTGTTATTTGATTTACTTGACTCTAAGGCAGATTGTCTTTCTAGTGTAGACTGGGTCCCTCCAGCCGCGCTTTGCTCTTTTCTGGACCTGAGAGGCCTTCGTCTGAGGATAATGGCTTCACTGAGGTCCCCCTTGCTTCTGGCCAGGCGCACCCTGTGGGAGAAACTAGCAGGAAAGCAGAGGGAGGGAAGGAAGGTGAAGAGATGCCTCTCAAGCTTCACTGAGGTCTGGCCAGGTCTACAGTCAAGGAGGGCAGTGGCCGCTGCCTGTGGGCACAGAGCCTCGGAGGAGACTCTTCTTCAGTGACCAACACTCTCATCAGGCTACACAGTGTCATGCTCTGTCCTTGCCCCTCTAGGTCCAGTGGTAGCAGCCCCCTTCCTCTGTTGCCTCCGTGTCCCTTGGTGGTCCCCTTAGCCCAGTTCATACCTCCGTACATCATGTCATCACCAACTCGTCAAGCCCTTTGCACGTGCTCTCTGATTCTTATAAGACTGAATGCAAACATCTTTCCAAAAAACAATTGAACATGCCAATGTGTGGGGAAATTTGGTGCCAGAAATCAACTTATAAGGTTGATATAAAAGAATCAAAGAAGAAAGGGGGCCTACGGAATTTCCTGGAACAAAGGCCATGTCCCTTCCCATCAGCCAGCTGCTCTCCCCAGCAGCAATGCCAGTCTGAATTTTTCCACTAGGAAGAGTCTAAAGCATTTGTGCTTGTTTACCAACTTTTACTTTTCCTGAAAATTCAGCTTCTCTGTCTGGCAGCACCCCTTTCAGCGGGACCCTCACCCTCCAGCCCACCTCGCTTTGAAGAGCTCATGTCGACCACTGCCACCTGCATCAAAAACCTCCAGGGGCTCTGTCCCTCTCTCCAAACCAAGCTTGAACTCCAACTAACAAGGTCATGTGCAGGTGAAGGCCACGGTTGCTTACTGAGCATCTATCGTGTACTGGGATCTGAGGAAACAGATAAACAAGCAGCTTTGCTTCCTTTGAGGGACTTAGAGTTCGGGGTCAGTGAGAGATAAAACCCTGATAACTGATGCTAAACTTCAGCGAATGGAAAGCTTATTGGCAAGATAAAGATAATGAGTGACCCTAATCCCACAAACAGAGCTACAAAACATTCCAAAGTGAAATAGCACAGAATTTCCATGAGACCAAAAAAGAGCTAAGTCTGTAGTTTACAAGGGTGTGCTGTGTTCTAGAAAATGCTGGCAGACAGTGATTGGCATGAGACATCCCCTGGTCAAGTTCTTAGACTTCAAGCAGAAAGAAATATTTCTTCAGGCCCCTGGGAGCCACAGGTCCCTCCCAGGGTGGAGTGCTCACGAACCAGAAGATGCCTGGGGAATATCTACAGAGTTCTGAGGAAGAGAACATGTGACTTAAGCAAATTATGCCCAGCCAAGTTGTCACGCAAGTATGAAAGCCATAACGAAATGCTTTTGAACATAAAATATATTATGAAATATAGCAACCCAGTTCTTTTGAAAAAAAAAATATTCAGTGAAGTGTAGTCAACCATGAAGCAAAGGGTGTGATATTCAATGACAAAAGACAGTGGGACGATGTCTATGGAGCCCTGAAGAAGAGGGAGAATTTTATACCCAGCCAAATGATATTTCAATGATAAAGATAGCAGTGGACTTCAAGCATTCTCGAATCCAATGATCCTGTCCTGATCAAATGGTGCACTTGGTAATATCTGGTTGAATCCTTGTTCATACTCGTATAGCGTCTCACTCCCCCCAGCATCCTCAGATACAGAGATTTTCAGATCTTTCCCAGGGCACTTCCTTGCTCAGAACCAGTGTTGTGGACCCCGTCTCGCCCAAGGTGGGAGTTCTTCTGTCTTTGAGGCTCCCGTGGGCACCAACATTCCCAGTGAGCTGCTCTGCCTGCACAACAGAACGTGTCTCAATACTGTGGTGAACCATTTGGAGAAGGCAGAGCTAGACCGGGGAACCTGGTTTGCACCCTCAGACTCAGGGGAGGTGACTCCTCTCATATGTCACCTCACACGCTGTCACTCCTAACATCTCTGCAGCCCCGCTCTGACGTTACTGCTGTGGCACAACCTGTGAGTCCCACATTTTCACGGTGACAATGATTAGGAGTTGTTTGTTTCCCCCAACTTTGTGAGTTCTCCATGTGCTAAGGGTACACACCAGAGTGACTGATGCACAGGCTTGGGGACTTCCCAACACAAGAGACAATGTCTATGTAGTCTAAGGATTTCCCCGCTTCCTCCTTCCCTTCCTTTCCTGGAATAAGCCAGGTCCACGTTGAGGTGCCGGCTAGTTGTGGGTCCTTACCAGCTCCCACTCAGAAAGTTCTCCCTGTCTTTGACAGGCTTGGGAAAGAGGGACCAATGGGAGGCTTTGGTGGGGGTCATTCATTTGTTTCTTCGAGACTTAAGCTCAAAAAGACAAGATCCGATCTTCAGAAGCTTATCTTTATGGTTTCCATTTTATTGAATCTCATTCTGCTAATTCCTTGGGATTCCAACACTCAGCTATTAGCCATAATGGGTTCTTTATTGGTTTACTCGTAATAATATGTTAATTGATAGCTCTTATTGCTTTAAAACCCCAGGTTTCCCACATTGACAAGCCCAAACAGTTGAGCCATTCCTAATAAGGCTCAGATATTGGGGAGATTTTTGTAGGATTCCAGACTTGGCAGGGGAGGGGTGGGGGAATGTTCTTTCCACCGTGATATTCCAACCCAAAGGTCTTTGGGCTGTTTGTAGAGGTGCCTTGCTCAAGTCACTGGTGGTAACTAGGGAGGCCAGTGGGCAACTCAGTGCAATGCACATTGCTGCCTTGGAAAGCCCCTTCCTGACAGGTGATGCTGCGGGGACTCACAGATTCAGCTTGTTGCCGGCACCCTGAAGACTCACAGCACCAGGACAACATCATGTTCAGCTATTTGTAAACCAAGCAGGAGCCTAGGAAACATCCCGCTCACAAGGAAAACATTGATTTCAAGAGGCTTGGAGTGGGCTCGAGCCTCCACGAGCGCTCGGAAGGGCCTTCTACAACTGACACAATAAATTAGTTCAAAGCCGATGACAGCCCGGAAGATTACCCACCGCCCCACAAAGGAGGCAACGCTCTGGTCCCCTTCACGGAAACATAGATAAAAATTGTGTTCTTCTCCTCTAATGAGGCAAGCTCAGATATAAGTCAATAGAGCAATTCATTAACAAATCTGATGAAATCCCCCTGGGTTGCCAATGAGATGGCAATGAAAATCTCCTTGGGCGGGGAGTCCATATGTTGAGGGTCAGATTGCCGAGTGGTTTCCTCTGGTCTATTCACTGCCCACATATGGCAGTTAAGGTCACTGTTATCAGACACTTTCTCTGTACACAAAACAAAATTTCCATATGGCCCATGGAAATGGCCCGGCCGGGCTCCTGGGCAGCTTCCCACGGCTCTCTCTTTGTGTGGCGCTGGTTAGAAGTGTAAAAAAGGGTGTGAGAGGTTACCTCGGCACTCAATCGCTTCTCTGCTTTGTGCGTCAGTCCAATTTAGGGAAAATCTGCATCACTTTTTCCCCTGTCTTTCAGACACAAACACTCATGTCAGTCTATTAGAACGTGATGGAAGTACTGATCGCAGCGTCCGCATTTAAATCCTTTTGAAACCCCGGTGACCTGCTGAAGAGGGTTCTGAGGGGAAGGACCGTCTCCAGGCCCTTTCAAATCCACATAAATAAAGGCCTTTCCTGGCTTAAAGTGGACCCTCAGATTGAGCCCCACAGAGCCCCTAAAAAAAAGCCCAACACGATTGTCATGGATATTACATGACAGTAACAAGGACAGGCCAGGGAAAGACAAGGCTTCTCAGCACACAAAACTGGACGAGGCTTTCTTCACGATTTGGGCCTCGGATTGTTGACAGCCCAGTAAATAGGCTGTTTAACCCTTTGAAAGTGAATAAAGAGGGTGTAGACAAATGCTTTCTGATGGGGTTTGTGCATGTAATGGGCAAGAGAGTACACACTCTCGAGGACTTCGGGGACTTGGGGGCGGGGGAGGCTGGCTGCGGGGGGAGGGGAGAGCTACAGTCTTACGCCAAGGTTGGAAGCCTCCCTCCGTAGAATTTTCCTATCAAATTGGCGGAATGAGTCAAGGGTCAGGGGGACCAGATCGGGATGTGCAAGGCGACAGCAGGGACCCCTTTATAATCGTCAGACTCCTGTGGCCCGCACAGCTTGTCAACATCTGGTGCTCGGGAGAGTTGGGAGAGAGGTCCCAGAGACCCCTGCCCCCCCCCTCAAACCCGTCATGGTTTCACTTCTGTCTTCCTGAGACGAGGGTGGTAGCAATGATATGAGTAACACACAGAGCTCTGTCTGTGGCAGACACCTGGCTGAGGGCACTGAATGTATGTTATCTCGGTTGTCCTAAGCACTTGCAAGGGTGAAACGTGTGACCCCATTTCATTGATGAGGAAACTGAGAGGTTCAGACACTTGCAAGACATTCGCAGGGGGTGAAATGGGACTTAGAGCATTCTCGCCCCTCCTGCTACCCTGACCCTAGGCCTGGTCTTTGAGTTGTCTGAAAATGGGAAAATCCCCATTCAGTTGTCACATTATTTTAATAAATACAAGAATACAGCATCTCTCTCTCTCTTTCTCTTGATTTTAGGTGAAAACATATTTCTCCCAACTTAAGAAGCCAAAATAAACAAAAGAATGGAAACTGCCTTCCAGAAATGTAAAATTATGCCTATTGCCTCCAATTTCATAAGCTGTTTAGGTAACCATCGAAATGACTCCCCCGTGACCCACAATTCCTAAGGCTTGGCAGCCGTGGCGTTTCCATAAATCCAAACACTACTGTTGCTAACCTCTGACTGTACTTTAACGGGGAAGGGCCCTTTTAATTCATTTAACTCATTTGAATTGTCTTTTGAGGGGTGGGGGACAGGAGCTTTCTTTGGCTGGCTTTGCTGGCAGGGGAAGCTGATTGCCGAGCTGGGCCGCCATTCACCAAGGCCGCTCATGAAAATGCATGCCCAGCTCCTGTACCCCTCGGTAATTGTAATATTTCTTCCTTACTGTTTGTGTCAGAGAGTCATTACTGGGAGAGGCTGACACATCTGACATGTGCGGCATCGACACACATTAGGTGGTCCTTAGATAATTTTTATACCAAGTTTAGTCAGTGTTGCAGGAGCCCAGCCCTGTTCCCAGCAATGTTGGGTTCTAGGACATGATAATTAGCCCTGTTTGTGGGGGTCTCTTTCTCCCTGCCTCAAGACTGCAAGGCACTCTCCGTGGTGCCTGGAGGGTGGTGTTTCTATTGTTAGCTATATGATTGACTTACGTTAGCTCCTTTAATGCCCACTTCACACTTACGAGGCAGAGTCTATTACTGTTAAAGAGAGCAAAAGGTCTGAAGCCCAGAGAGGTTAAGCAACTTAATGAAGGTCAAACAGCTTCTGTGCTGGAACCCGAACCGTGAAGTGCTTTCCTCGTTAGCGCGGGGCAGGACACAGGGTAGAAACGTGGAGTACTTGTCCACATGTCCGTGGGAGGCTAAGGCTCTAGTTTACCAGCATTCTGGCATGGGTCTCATCCCATCTGGTGGACCTGGGACTTCCTGGTCCTCCTCACCTTTCTCTCCCAGCTGCCCCTTCGGTTGCTTCTGACAGTCTGGGCTTCCGTTTAAAACAAGATCAATCCATGTTAAGAAACGTCTCATAATTGCTTGTGTTTTGCTACAGAGAAATAAATGAGCATTTTCCACCTCCCGATTTAACAGCGCCCACTCTGACAGCAAGAGGGAGTAAACCTGGCCGGCCGAGGAAAAGGAGCATCTTTTTAATAACCTGCTTTAGATGCGTGATCGCTAAGTTATTACAAATTATAAGGTTAAGACCTCTTAGACGAATCCTGGCTGCTTAAAAATTTAAAACTCCAGGGTAAAGCGGCAAGGTACTAATGAGCTTCAGGCTACTACATATCAGGACGAGGCTTGTTTCATGCTCGAGCTGCGAGCTCAGAGCAGCCACGGGATGGAGGAGCTGGGCTGGGGAGAGGCGGTGGGCATGGGGCGGGGGTCTGGAGAGATGGTGGCTTAGAACCTTCTGGATGAGACCGACTGGTTCTCTGATTGAGAAGTGTCAAAACGTGAGACTCCTCCGAATGCTTCATCATGTCAGGGCGGAATTAGGTTTCTGTAACACATGCTTTCAGCCTCCGAAGAGAAGAAAGAAAAGCATTTTATGAACGGGGGTGCCTTTGCACCAGGGTTGGAATGTGTGCGCGTGTGTGTAAACCTTTCAAGAGGAATCAGAATTAAAATCTCTAAGAAAATATAGCAGGCAGAAGCAACACGCAGTATTTATTTTCCCAATGGAAATGTAAACAGTGGCAGGGGAAGAGGAAAATATTTAGAGAACAAACTGACCCGACCCAATTAAATGCTCCAAGAAAAGCCTGCCTTGCAGAGAAGGGACAAGTGCTGGGGGCTTCACGGTGCCCGGCACGTCTCACATCCACCTAACTGCCCCCCATCCCCGGCCTCTCCGGCCCCTCACTGAAGGGCACCATCCGAGCGGCCCTACGGTTCGCAGAGACCAACAAGGACTTGACCACGTCCAGACTCCAGTTCAAAGGTTTGACTGGACTGTGAGGTGCTGATTCTCAGGTTATTTCTGTTTCCTGATTTCCGGAGGAACCACTTCTCCATGCCCACCCATCTCTCCTTCTCCACTCATTCCCACACTCTGGGTTCAGGCGCATGCCGCAGTGATGGTTCTCCTTCTCTTACGGCCAAAGTCCCAACTAGGCCTGACAGTGAGTCCCCCAAAGACTTTCTCTTCATTAATGATCCTAAAATGGGCTACTGGAGGGAGCTCCTGTTTGCTCAACGCAAACCTCCCGCCACCCGGCCAGCTTGGGTCTGAGTTCCACGTTGAAAATTAAATTATGCTCGGGGATAATATCATCTGGAGCTCACAGTAGCTGACACAGATATTGACAAAGACTTAGCCGGTATTTTAATAAGAAAACAAAACACAGGAAAAGGTGCCAGAGTTGCCAGGCGGATGATCATTAAGAAACCCGCCTGGGAGGCCAGAGGCTGGCAGTGACTGCGTCACAGTTCGTCATACAACTTAAACTTCTCTTGACATCTAGTTATGTCGAAATGTGACTGATCACCTAGGGGTTGGTGCTCCTGAGAGGGAAAAGTTCACTGACAGCCAGCAGTGCACAAGCAGCTCTTAAATGAGAATCAAGAGAAAGGCGCACCCGGACACCCTGACAGTCTGCATCTGCTACCTGCCCCCTCTAACTAAGGCAGCCCTGTTCTGGTGAGTTCTATTAGCATCTGCACGCTTCTGTCTCATTACCACACATCTGCCCACCTTTATTCTGGTGACGCTGCCTGTCATCTGACAGCTCCGGCATTGTGAGGGACTGGATATTACGGGAGCAGGGTACAGCGGGCGCACCGTCTCCTCTTTTATTTTCTAAAGACTGGTGTGCAGTCTGACAGTGCCATGCCGCGGAGGTAAGGGAGGTAATTAACATATTGGGCAGTTCCTAAACAAAGCTGAGACACGGATTCCGGGCGAAACCGTTGCAGTGTGTGTGTGTGTTGTGTGTGGGGCTGGAAGATCAAAAGCTTTTATAGACCTTAGTTCTTTGCTCAGGCCCTAACAGAGAGCCGCACGCCAAAAGATGAGCCTTACTTCTTGACATTTCAAATTAAAAAAAAGGGTTTGCTGAACTGACTTTGACCCAGGTTTCAATTTTTGAACAATGTAACCACCAACATCTTGACTTGGGGATTTTCTGCAGAGACACGGCATCTCGGCTGTATCTGATGCTTCCAAACACACACTTAGTGACAGCGCAGGAGGGTAATAATTAGGGGATCCTGCGTACTCTCAATTTTCTCCCATCATTAAAACAAAAGGATAGGGCAGCTCCATAAAACCACAGCCTCCCACAGGTACCTAAACGCAGTAATATAGCAGCGGTGGCACCAGCCCTCCCAGAACTTGTGGAATGTGCCAAACATCAGGAGGTTTGGGGGATCCTCTGCCTAGTAGAGGAACCGGCTTTCCCCTCCTGCCCGCTGGCCTCCTCTTTGGAGAAAGGAAAGCCCCTCTGTGTTCAGATAAGCCTGGCTTCTGAAAGGGCTTTCAGCATTCCTGAGTTGAGTTCTAGATGAGGCCTGAGGTCCCTGGTGCAGGAATGATACAGGAAAAAAAAACTATTGTCCCTCGGAAGGGAGGGAAACCCAGCCCCCTGCCTCCCAGAAGCCCTTATTTACCCTGCTAACACCCAGGGAACAATAGAATTTGGCAGAGAGGACAAAAGGTACCCTCTGGGACTCGAACCCCAAGGGATCCCAAAAGGAGCCTAAAAGGGCATGCCTGCCAAGCCCCCACCAGCCCGAAAAGCCGGTGTGTGCAGGCACATTCAGATCCATTTAGGAAACTCCTGGCTTCCCTCCCGGCTCCCACGGCTTTCATCCCCGTGCTATTTCTTTGTTCTCCGGCTCACTGAGGGTTTGTATGGGTTAATGGAAAAATTACTGCTATTTTGCAACAATGCAATCAAAGTCAGTTCAGCAAACCCTGATAAAGTGAGAATAGCTTATTCAGATTGAGGTGGCAGGCCTGAACTCACAATTGCAAAGTTTGAATACAAAATAAGATATTCCCCTTTTCTCGAAGAAAAAAAAAAAAGACAGAATCCGTTGTCATTCATGCTAAAAAGGCATTACAGACTGTCGACACTGTACAGAAAAATAGGAGATGTTGACCTTTTTATTATAGACTTTTCTCTCCTGTTGCCCTTCTTTCAACTGCACATCGGTCTCCCCAGATCCGCCCGCCCCTCTCTGCACTCACACACACTCTCTTCAGCTGTATGTTATCTCAAATAATTACCCTCGCTTCTGGCTGTCCCTGGTGACTTCTGCTGCTAAAAAAGCTACTCATTGTCGGAGACTGAAGAGGGATTTCAAACCTGCTTCTTGTGGCCGGGCAACGGCTCTTAATTAACCACTCAGGTATTGTGGAAGCTCCCAGCCCAGCTCGCTTCCATATGGCTGGAACATGTCCGCAGTGGTAATCATGGAAGGAAATATTGTATCAAAAAAGAGCTCACACACCCGAAAGCTTGTGCAAATTATTTTTAATGATTCTTCTCTGGTGAGTCGGCTTATTTGTTATTTCAAGCAGGGAGAGGAATGCATTTGCCCTTGACCTGAATCTCCCCAGCCCACGCCCCTAGCACCCCCCAACCGCCCCGCCCCAAATCTGATCCCTGGGACTGTCATAAAGAGTATGCCCCAGGTAGCAAAGCCCCTCCAGATGCCCTAGAAAGCTTTCTTCACTCTGATTTTCATAAGCTTTTGTTTCTATTGGGTGCCTCACTGGTCTGACATACGCGCGCGCGCACACAGATTTCACAGAATTTCCAACAAGCAAGTGATTTTACATAACTCCAGGAGCAGGCTGCGTGGCAGCACCTCATATATTCATGACTCTTGTATTTCTTATTTTAAATAATTGGGAAGGGGGGGCTCCCAGAGGGGGTGAAGTTTATAAATCTAATTACAAACGAAGTTGCATTTACATTTTAAAACCCACCCCTTCGCCAGCGCGCTGTGTCGCCAGACATTATGTACGATTTTTACTTTGCGACAGAAACCATTACATTTAAAAATTCATTACAGCAAGGTTAGTTAGACACATGATGGATGCAGCTTTAATCGTGCCATATATTATTACAGTTAAAATGTAAATGATGAAAAATATTTTGTGCTTATCAGCATTTATGCGGAAATGTGTTTTACAGTGATATATGGTGTTATATTTCTATTATTGTGATGAAAAGAAAGCAATACAAGAAGATGAAGTGTTTATTAAAACATGGTTACTTGTGATAACATATTCCTGTTGTACACGACTTTCAACATATTCACTGAGGGCATTTGTCCAAAACAACTGTGAAATGTGTTTGCAGTGAGAATCAGGCGAAGTTTTTTTCTTCTGATTACAGCTTTCTTTAATCGACTAATATTAATTTAAAATCATGTAGAATGCCGTGACGCTGGCAGCCCTGTTTCCTTCCTGACGTGTGGGGGCACGCGCTTGTGCACACGCTCAGAACAGAAGCGTGTTAATTTGCACAACCATCCAGGAGAGAGCAGGCCACCCCACTGAATGTTTCCAAAGTCACATCATGAGGACACAATAAAATCCTATTAGAGTTGTAATTAGGATAATGGAAAAGTCATACCAAACTTCACTTTCCAATCAGGTGAGCATTTAAAAAAAAATAATGCAAAGGGCAGGTTGGATATGTCCGTGTTTCCATCAGGACACAGGAAGACTTCAGATGTAACTGTGGAAGAATTGACGCTCAGCCGCTCTGCAAAACTCAGATACTGTGCCCCGCCGAGAAGTTACCTCCTGACTCTCCGTTCTGCCAAGTTCATTCACAATGTGGTTCCTGCCTCCCGCTCGCCTATCCATTTTTATTTTTTTAGCCAGCCCAGAACAATGGTCCATCCAGCCACAAAATAAAATAGAATACAAAAAGAAAAATAAACCCTTGTCAGCAACTAACAAAACACAAAAAGGAAAAAAAAAATTATTACTAAAGCCTATTTAAAGAAAAGGAAAAAGAGGCAAAAGGCCTTCTTCCTACACTGTCAGGTGGGTCCCTCATCATTTTGGACAAGGTGCTTATTATTTCTATCTGTCCCCCCCATAACCTTTAGAGGCAGAGTGTGGTGACAACGTTTACCCAGGTACCCGAGAAGCGGATCTATTACGGTAGGTCCATGTTACCTGAGTCACTGTATAAATTGTAAGCCCTTCTCTCCCCCTGCCCCACTGATGACAGATCTTGTAATAGATTTGGAATTGACCGGACTTGAAAGTCAGTTCCACCTTCACTTCCTCTCATTCAATAGTCCCCAGTGTCTCCTGGGGTGAGGGCAACACAGGCTCCCTGCAAATTTCCATCAGGGTTTTTCTCCAGGCTTCTTTCCCTTCTCCTTCTCCTAACATCTGCTCGTCGGAGGATGTTGCTGTGTACATTAGCTGTAAAGTTTAGCACCCTTCGGGGCTACCTTTGGCACAGGAAACAAGGGAGCCGTGAGCCAATGATAATACAGGCCTCGGTATTTCCGATCTCGGCCCTCTCCCGAACTCTGCTTCTCGGCCGTCTGGACTTGTTATCTTTAGGAAGTCCAAGGTGGAGGAGAGAGAAAGCTTATCTGGCTCCCATCCTAGTTATAAGACATGAAGCTCCTCCCCGTACACCTTGGGAACATTGTCCCAGAGGGGTCATATCCGCCAGTGACTGACCATGGGCTTGTGACCTGTGCTGTCCTCCACCGCCCTTTGTTTGCAACATAAAACCTACTCAGCTGATTTCCTTCAAGGTACAGGTTATAAGATTTGTGACACGCAGAGCCCCAGCACCCATTCCAAGGCACGGTCTTTCTCTTACATTTCTTTTTTTTTTTTTTTTTTAGATAAATTATTTTAAAGAAACACACACACACACACACACACACTTTCTCCAAAAAACAGGCTCTCAAAAACAGCTCATGCAAAGCACACCCCTTCAGTCCATTTTCCTGTTTAAAGAATTTCCCCAAGCCAGGATCCGTGAAGCTGCAGGCTGACCTGAGGTTGCCCTATTAAAATGTATTTATTTCTTGGAGCTGAAGAATATTTGCTGAAAGCTGGATTATCACTTGGTAGACCACCAGCAGCTGTTGAAAACCGGGGCATAAAAGCTTGTTTATGTCTTTAATGGCCCACTTAATGATGGAGCAAGTATGTTATTCATAATAAAATGCCAAGGAATAATCTTAATACCCCAATGCATGGAGCTAGTGAATTAAGAAACATCTGCTATGTCATAAAAGAGCATTTTATTTGGGGTCTACATAAAAAACATGATTCCATGGAGTTCTACTGATTTATATTGTACACAACAAATTATGATGTCTTGAAGTAATTACACTTTACAATTAAAACTACAAGGGCCACTCTTGGAAAACCCAAAAGAAAAAAATGCTGCCCAGTCTTCATCATTCTGTATCGTTTAAGCACATACGCTGGCCTTGCCTCAATATGTTAAAATATTTCACCAAAGCAATGTTGAATCTCTAGGAAAATCCCAAGCTGAATGTGCTCCTGAAATCGCCATTGAAGAATAAAATGGGGTATTTGGATTCACAGGGACAAATGTATGAAAATAATTACATTCCGCCTGTCTTTTGTCTAGCTTTGACCCGGGAGCTTATTTGAATGTTACTCGAGGAAGGAAGATTCAGAACTTGAGCTGAGTTGGGGATAAAGAGAACGGCTCCACCCCTGCAGGCTTAGTCTGGGTTTGGAGTGGGGGGAACCCCCTTGTCCCCCCCAGAAAGAGATATTTGAGGAGGCTGGGACAGAGTGGGTCTAGAAATGTCCCTGAAAGGGGGTAGGTGCTGAAGGGACCGGGTGTGGCCAGCCGGGTCTCAGCCCTCATCCCCTCCACTTCCAGATGGCGTCTGTCTCTGACACGCCTGCTATCACACCAGGAAGCTGTGTGTCACCACCTCCGTGCCCGACACCCCTCACAGGACCTGTCTACTGCTGCCTGGAGCTGGGCGCTCAGAAAGGTCCCCTTGCCACACAAGAGAAAAGACAAGTGATTTTAAAAGCTGGCTGCAGTCAAGGGGAGCATCTCTCGACCCCAGCCACTTTGGAGAATGACCTGGGACACTGAGAAGGTACCTGTGCCAGACTCCGCCCCCAAGGACGCTCCTTGGCATTGGCCTGAGCCACCCCTCCCCCACCCCACATCCTCCAATTTCTTTTTTTAAAGTTCCCCGGAGGATTCTTATGTGCAGCCGCGGTCAAAATCCACTGCTCCAGGGAGATTGGATGTTTTTATTGTTGGCTTTTTCTCTTTAAAGAGGGGCGGCACTTCTGTCAAGCAAACACCTCCATAAACATTTTTTGGTTTTAAAAAGTGCAGCTGCCTGCTGTTAGTGGGAAAGTTCAGTGGGATGACCCTCATGGAAATCTGTATGGCATTTCTTTAAAAAAAAAAAAAAATAGAATTACCATGTAATTCAACATTTCCACTTCTGGGTTTGTACCCCTTCAACAAACTTGAAAGCAGGGCCCTAAGAGATGTTTGAGCACCGTGTCCATAGCAGCGTTATTCACCATGGTGGACAGGTGGAAGAAAGCTGAGGGGCCGTCCCCAGATGAGCAGACGCACAGAAGGGGACGTGGACTAATAACAGGGTACCATTCAGCCTCACAACGGAGAGACCTTCCTACACGTGTTCCAACATGAGTGAAACTTGGGGGTGTTATGCTAAGGGAAATAGGCCAGTCATGAAAAGGCACATACTGTATGTTTCTACCGGGATGAGAGCTCAGAACAGTCAAATCCAGGGGTCCTCAAACTTTTTAAACAGGGGGCCAGTTCACTGTCCCTCAGGCTGTTGGAGGGCTGGACTGCGGGCCCTGGGACGAGTCGGCTGCTAAGCAGGACAGGCAGTGATGGCGAAAACACCCGGCGGGCTGGATAAATGTCCTTGGAGGGCCACATGTGGCCCGTGGGCTATAGTTTGAGGACGCCTGGTCAGATCCATAAAGACAGAGAGTAGGATGGTGTTGCCAAGAACTGGGGGAAGGATGGAAGTACCATGCTGTTGTTTAATGGGGATGGGAATTTTGGTTTGGAGAGAGGAACAGGTTCTGGGGGTGGATGGTGGGGACGACGGTACCGCAGTGTGCACGCACTCACTGCTGCTGAGGATGGGTAAATTTTATATCCTAGGCACTTTACCGTGATTTCAAAACATGTAAAAAAAATGTAAGTGGGGCTGTCCAGGCCGCTTTGGGAGGAGGCTGTGAGCAGAGTAGACTGCATAGTGAAGTCACGGGAACGCAGGCAGTCCTTTGCTTTTCTCACTGGCTCTGGTGACCTGAGAGAGGGTTTGGAGCAGTGGCTGAGAGGAGGTGGGAGGAGGACTCAAGGGAGGAAGGCAGTGGGCAGGTAGGGCAGAAGTAATTTAAGTTGGGACCCCAGAAGGCCCCCGATCAGTGAGTTTTCTGTGTGGCCAGGAGAAGCCTGTGAGTTTCTAGAACAAGCAGTGTCTATCGCTCTGATTGAAAGTGCTTCTTTTCTGCTCTGTGATGGGCCCTTGTCTCCCCACCCCTGTACTTGTAGACCCTGGCAAGAGGGCCCCCTGCCCTGAGCGTTGCATTTTAGAGGGTCCCACTCTGGTCCTCTTTGGTTGTGGCCCCTCCACATAGGTGAGGAGGTTGTGGTGCCCACCTGGGCTGTAACCTCTCCTTCTCAGCCCTCCTTTTCTGTAAAGGGTGGACAGGATATATTTCAGGGTCCGCCAACCAGCTGGCCTCTTTCACAGATGCTGCAGACTCACAAGAACGCAGCTACAAGGTGATATCTTGATACGGAAATGAATGCGTGCGGCTGGATTCCAATGCGGCTTTATTTATGGACGCTGAAAGTTGAATTTCCCATTATTTTTGTGTGTCACAAAATATTTATTCTTTCATGATGTTTTTTCAATCATTTAAAAATGCAAGAGCCTTCTGAGGTTGGCCGGCTATGCATGAACAGATGGTGGGCTAGACTGGCCTATTGTCCATAATTTACTAACCACTAATCTAGACTCTATCCAGGGACCTAGAGTCACCCCAAGGCCATTTCCAGGGCTGCTCAGGCCTGCTTTCCAAGGGTTAATGTGCCCCAGAGTGCATATCCCTGGGTCCCAGGGCAGCCAAGGGGTGGCCATGTGAGGAATGTGGACAGAGATGCCACGTGGGGTTCACACCTGTGGGCCAGAGTCCCCTTTAGGTGTGCCCGGGAACTGAGGTCAGGAGAGAAGGGAGGTCTAACTCTGGAGAATCCAGGAATCTTAAATTGAATTGCAAACTTTAAGTCCTTAAGACTTCTGGTGATTGAGCCTCCCTTTCCATCCCTGCCCATTATTCTGAAACTTTCAGCAGGGGCAGTGTCTCACAGCAGAGGGGCACTTTGGAGGATGACAGGGAGGGGCAGGGACACCATGGCAGCTGCCTATGGAGGCTCCAGCATGATGCAGGACTTCGGAAGAGATGGGCCTTGAGCTCAGGAATCCTGGGGCTTTTTGGCAAGAGTCTATCTTTCCTTCAGTGGGTGGGCTCGTCTGCCTTTTCACACGAATAGTAAAGAAAAGAAGAGCCTGGAAGGATTATTCATATGACCTTTCATGTGACTAAAGGTTATATGAAGGGTCCCCAGTTCTCAACGTGCCTCAGTCTGAGGCTCCCCCGTCTGCAGCTGGGGCAGCCTTCAAGTCTGGTGTTGACGACATCAGAGGTTTCACTCTCCCACCCCCACTACCATCCATCTCTCTCTGAGTCAGTTCCATCCTTTTCTGCCTGGCTCATTTCTTAATTCTCTAAGTGAGGTTAAAACCCCTGTCCACTGCCAGCCTTTGCCCGGAGGGAAGCTCGCAATCAAGAGAGAAGACATTTCCTTCCCTAAAATGGCTCCAAGGTCAAGTCACAGCTGTGTGTAGAAAGGTGCTATGAGGACCAGACCCTCCTTTCCCTTTAGGGGAGCAGTTCCCATACCTGAAAGAAAGCAGATAGAAAGAAATGAAATATTGTGACAAGCAAGAAAGTGAAAAACTCAGGAAAACATTTTATTTTATATATAATCTATGCATGTGTGTGAATTTGATGAGTGCTTGCACCATCTGAGCGCTAATCTGCTGGGAAATACTTCCCAGAGACAATGGCATGTCTAAGGCGGAGCGTGGAAACATTCCCGGGCTCCCCGCTACCAGAGCCGGTCTGAACAGTAAAGACCAGGATGAGAGGGGACCGAGCAGTCTGCTGGAAAAGCAGCCTTAATACCCGCCCACGGGGGAGCAGCCACTTCCCCCGAAATACATCAGAGGCATCTGATAGATTTAACAAAAGCAAAAACAAGCGAGCAAACCAACCAGGCCACGCTCCAGCCTGTACTCCACGCGGCCCCCATCTTTCCCATCCCTGCACTCCACGCGGCCCCCATCTTTCCCATCCCTGTACTCCACATGGTCCCCATTTTTCCCATCCCTGTACTCCATGCGGCCCCCATCTTTCCCATCCCTGCATTCCACATGGCCCCCATTTTTCCCATCCCTGCACTCCACCTGGCCACCATCTTTCCCATCCCTGCATTTCTAGCCTCAGCTCCCAGGATTTCACTGCTGTCTCCTGTAGCTCATCTACTCACAGGCCTTGTTCTCCAGCCTCCATCCATTTCCCCCTTCCAGAATCAATATGGCCCAACTCACACACTTCTCCATTGAGCTAGGATTTCACCTGTTCTTCATTTAATTTAACCTTCGATTCAGCCTTTTATCATCTGCCCTTGCTCTTGTGGTTAAGCCCAGAGAGTAATTTCACCCATATGACCTGAGGGACCTCCAGGATCTCTTAGAATCTTAGTTTCCTCCTCTGTAAGGCAGGAAGGTTGATAGATGTGCCTGCATCACACGGCTTGCTGTCGGAGGGTTTGGTGAGATGACCATGCCCGGCTCAGGGAACAGTCACCATCGTTAGATGGTGCTGGGTATCTAGTCTCTACAAAGCTCTGGGTATCTAGTCTCTACTAGAGCTCTGGGTATCTAGTCTCTACAAAGATTCCCGCTGGGGCACAGGTGACTTGATACAGGGACTGAGACTAATACACCCTGTAGGTGAGAGTCATGTTAACAGCATCTCGGGAAGCAGTTGTTCCCTTGAATTCCCCCTAACATTCTTGAGTGGGGTTCACCAGATCATAAAGATCACAAAGTGTGGGTCCTTCCACCTATGTGACTCTTTTTGCTCCTCAGAAAAGGTTCTTTTCTGCTGCCTTTTGTCCCTGTCCTCTGTCCTCACTCGTGCCCTCTCAGTCAGCATTTTCCAAATCAATTATTTGCATGTTTCTGCCATGATGCTTGATGTATCCAAGTGTATTTGTTGGATTTAAATTCACCTGCATTTA
Organism: Galagoides demidoff; assembly: GCA_963574575.1. Taxonomy (NCBI): domain Eukaryota; kingdom Metazoa; phylum Chordata; class Mammalia; order Primates; family Galagidae; genus Galagoides; species Galagoides demidoff. The sequence goes on from CAUYQV010060114.1 coordinate 32,300, forward strand.
GCAACCCCAAAATAACAATTTTTTTTTTTTTTAAAGATAGAGTGACTGTCTCCCTCATTTTCAGAAGTCTGGAAAGAGTCAATCTATGGTATTTCATGGTAATGGAAGCCCAGGCCCTCTCCATCTTGTTTCTCAGTCACATGTGGCCACTGTCCCCAAATCCTTGTGGTTCTTAGAGCTTCGGGAGGAAGTAGGAAGGGACAAAAATCAGGGCCCCTCCCTTTCATAACACGGCTCAGAAATTATATATACTCCTGCTGTTTATAGTTTGTTGGCCAGTACTTAGACACATAGCTGTATTTGGCTGTAAGGAACTCTGAATAACCTAGTCTTTATTCTAAGTGAACAAACATCCAGTGAGGAACTGGGGTTCTATTTCAGAGGTTGAAAAAATGTAAAGATGACCAGGGACAATGAGAAGCTTCTGCCCTGCAGTTAGACATTTATAACTTTAAAAAAAAACATTTTTTGAAGAAATGGAATCTTTGTTGCCCAAGCTCTAGAACCATCATAGCTCACTGTAGCCTGGAACTCCTGGGCTTGCGTGAACCTCCTGCCTCAGCTTCCTGAGAAGCTGGCTGGAACTACAGGTGCATGCCTCCATGCCTAACTAATTTTTTGTGTGTTTTAGAGACTGGGTCTTGCTCTGTTGCCCAGACTGGTCTTGAACTCCTGGACTTAAGTGATTCTCAGGCAACAGCCTCAGGAGTAACCTGGATGACAGGTGTGAGCCACCTTGCCTTCCTATTTCTTTTACTTTATGTGTATTTGTATTTTAAATTTCTCAAACTAATACAGGCTGGTGACTGAAATAGCCAAACAATGCGAAATTCATTAATTTTGGGCTTTTTTGATTGGCTTTGCTCTTTGGTAAATAAGGATTGGGTTTTCTTTCTCTCAAACATATACAACTGCTCTTTTCCTTACCCCCCAGATGTACCCATTTGGATCTTATATTTATAGTTAAAGCAGTATTTAATGTTTTCCTCATTATGACCATGCAAATATTGCTCACTCTTGAGCCTACCAGGGTGCTCCAATCACGATTCTTTTTTAGAAAATGTGTCTTTCTTTGGAATGAATAATTGTTTCATTTTTTCACTGTCTTAGTATTTTAAAATATCTATTTAAAATTTTATTTCTTCCAGTAGCTTCTCAACATCTATGTATTTAAGATATCATATCATCTATTGGTTTAATGTTTTTCCCCACAAACCTCTCTTCTTCAGATGCCTGTTCTCTTGCTGTAATCTGGAGTTCCCCATTAAGGCTGGGATAGGGTATTAATATTACTTCATCCTGGAATTTTCTTTGCTGCTTTCATGTGGTATATTTGTTTCCTGGCTACTAAACTCTCTTGTTTGGTGAAATACATCCTCTAGTCACTTCCTGGGAAGGGGCCCAAGATGTCTGGATAGTTTAGCTGGGTATAGAATTCTAGGTTGGCAACTCATTTTCGTTTAGTATGTTAAACACTGTATCTCTTCTCTCCTAGTGTTTTTAACCATCTGATTGCATTACTCTTTTCGGTAGTTTTTGTGTGGTATAATTTATTTTTTCACTCAGAAAGTTTTTAGGGTCTCTGTTTTTGGTGTTCTAAATACCATGCTGATATGCATAAGGTAGACCTTTTAAAAATTCATTGACTTCATTCTGCTAAACTCTAGTTGGGTTCTTTCAATCCACATGAGAAAACTCAGGTTCTTCAGTTCTGAAAATTTTCCTAATGCTATTTCCTTGATAATTTCTACTCTTTCATTTTATGTCCTCTTTGTTCTTTCTTTCTAGAATGTTCAATAGTCAGATGTCTGAATTCCTGGTTAGATATTATACTTTCTTAAAAGATATTCTTTCCATATTTTAGTTTTTTTGTTTCATTTGTTTCAACTGAATCTCCCAATCCTTAAATTGCACCTACTATTTCAGCAACCCTACTTTGAATTTATAGTTTATTTCTTGTTTGTCTTTGATCAAACCTTGAAAGCTATGGTATCCTGTTCTTGTTTTATGAATGCAAATCCATTGTTAACTCCCTGCAAATATTAAATTGTAATTGTGTGATATTTTCTTCTATGCCTTGCATTATCTCCAATACCTCAAATTTCTTTATTTCTGATTTACTATTTAGTCTGTCTTTCTTGTGACTTTTCTTTTAATATCTATGAATCCTTTGCAGTAAGTTTCTATTTAAGAATACAGTAAGAAAAGAAAAATGACAATTAACTGGAGGTTTCACCAACTTATTCCTACATATTTTCTCTCATTCTGGTTTCTCCAAAAAAGGAATTCTCAATCTATCTACCTCTGACTTATGGGCTGTAAGCCCGACACTGCTGCATTCTGGAAACTAGGCAAAGAAAGTGTACAGTGTACAAGGACACAGGCTTTCACTTATTATACTTATTTTTACTGTACCATCTCACCCTCACCAGGCTAACTTCACTACCTTTCCTCTACTAGCTTTCTATTTCAACATATTATGATTGTCACAGATGGCTCCTACTTTCAGTAGTGATGAAGACTGCATTCTGGTTTCTCATTTTTCTGGACATTCGAGAGTGATGGCCAGCAAAAGGAGGAGGCAGAACAAACACCCTATTATCTTAATTCTAGAAAGTTCTGGTTTGGCACCTGTGGCTCAATGGCTAATGCACCAGCCACATACACCTGAGCTGGTGGTCAAATCCAGCCCAGGCCCACCAAACAACAATGATGGCTGCAACCAAAAAATAGCCAGGTGTTGTGGCAGGTACCTGTAGTCCCAGCTACTTGGGAGGCAGAGGCAAGAGAATCACTTGAGCCCAGGAGTTGGAGGTTGCTGTGAGCTGTGATGCCATAGCACTCTACCCAGGGTGATAGCTTGAGGCTCTGTCTCAAAAAAAAATCTAGAAAGTTCTATTCTGTGGTTTAGTTAATCTTCATATTTGATTCATTCCTTTTGCTTAACTATGTTTATTCAGAATGGAATCCTATGTCACAATGGCAAGTGGAGAATCAGAAAGAAACTATGAAAATTAAAAAAGAACAAGTAAAATAATACCACAAATGCCATCTTGCTACTGCATCTGCCTGCTGGGGTCTGCCTCTCTCTTGGTTTATACCGACTAGCAGGTGTCAGAAAGGTGTTGCTAACAGAAGAAGGTCATGCTAACCAGGGAGACAAATGTCCCCACATGGGGACATTTTCCCTCTGTCAACCAAACATACTATAATAGAAAGATAATCTAAAACGAGAATAACCGACTCGGGGCCCTTCAGCCATGTGTCCCTTACCTCCTTCCTGTACCCCTTTGCATAGCTGTCTTCCTGTCTTCATTTAGGTTTCAACGCAAATGTCTTCTTAGAGAGACCTCCCTGACCACTCCGACTAAGGTCATCACGTCGTCACAGTCTACTGCCCCATCACATTAGACTCATTAACACGTCCTGCCATTTCAAGCAACCCTGTTTGTTGACTTGTTCATGTTCTTCCTTTGCACATCCCTGCTAGAGGGTAAGTTTCATGAAAGTAGAGGCTTTGCCCCATGCACCCAAGTACCCCACACCTGAAACAGAGACTGGCACCCAGTAGATGCTCTATCATTGCCCGTGACTGACTGGTTTCCATCTTTTGTATGGACACTCTCCTCCAGGAATCCTATTCTCTCTGTGTTTGTTTTTTCCTGCCCTTGTCTCATATTTCCCCTCTGCAACCAGGTTTCAACCACTCCACTAGATATGTACTCATGTGATGGGAAGAAAAGAAAGCCTCGCACGGTGGCAGAATCCACGTTGAAACGGGCCGACAGCCTTCATGTCACTTCTCAACAGCTCTCGCGAGGGCCACCATCCCACAGTGGCAGCCTCTGATCGATTAGGCAGAATACTTTTGCCTTTAAAATGTAAGGGAAAAAGGATTTAAAAACCCCAAGGTATTTGGGGCTGACATAAGTGTAATTAATTTCTTGGTGAGAAAATAAATGCCATTCAGAGCTGAGTTTCCAAGCTGCCAAACCAAGAAAAAATTCAGAGAAGATAGCCAAGTGGCATATTTTATTTTTTCCCTTCTAGTATTTTTATTTTATTTAAGTGAATGACTTAACATTGAGACACAGAAAAAGTTTATATAAAATTTAAATTTCCAATTAGTCTTCTAAATGAAATGATTTGGCTCTAGTGGGCCAACATTCCCAGATGGGAGTCCTCACGGAGGCCAAGTAGTATTTACCCCTGGAGGTCAGGCGTGGGTTCCCCAGTTGGCCACAGTCCTCATTGGGGCTGCATCACTCCCTTATGCTGGCCTTGAGAAGCATTTGGGTTGTAAGCCCTGAAGAGGAACTACTTTCGACAGGTACAAAGTACTAAGTCTTATTACTTTCCACACTCCCTACAGGACTGAGCTCAGTACCAGGCATACAGGTGCCCAGTAAATACAGAATCAAGTTCCCTGTATTGGCACACTTTATAACCAATTTATTGGCTCTCCTGTATTGTACTTTCATGGAACTTTCAAATTTCTCAGCATAAGGGATTCCCCTTAATCAATAACACGTCTGCCTAAACTTGTTTACAAACCAGATCTTCCAGAAAATGAAATCGAATTTTTTTAAAGGCTTAAACAATTATTCTATGTTTCCAGAACCAGACAGACAAATGCTTTAATTCACCAGAAGCCGTTTTCCCATAGGAGAAAGTATTTTATTTCTTTTCTTATAGAGCAAACATAGGCATTTCTTTTAGGTGTTCACCCATAAACCAAATCGTGAGGTCACTCTGTGTCTTGTGACTAGAGCTTTTCCCAGGTAATGAAGGAGGCCAAATAATGGCATTGCCATGGGGACTACAGGTGGCTCTGGGTGTTGTGTGTGCTCTGTGAAAGCCAGCGCCTCTCTACATGAGTAAACAGAAGGCTGTATGCACTTGCAGAAGTGAATGAGTACGAATAACCGCAGGTGATTACAGGGTTCTTTAAAAATATTAGCCAAAGAGGAAGTAAGGCACCATCCTGTTCCAGTAGAATAAGTCCCAGCTATTAAGATAGTATACACATTTATTTCAGGTAAATTTTAAAAACAACTACTTGTTCTGGAAGGCTAAAGCAAGCGGATTGCTTGAGCTCACAAGTTTGAGACCAGCCTGAGCAAGAGCGAGGTCCCATCTCTAAAAAACATCCTGGTGTTGTGGCAGGTGCCTGAAGTCCCAGCTATTCGGGAGGCTGAGGCAAGAGGCTTACTTGAGCCCAGGAGTTTGAGGTTGCTGTGAGCTATGACGCCACGGCTCTCGACCCGGGGTGACAGAGTGAAACACTGTCTCAAAAAAATAAATAAAATAGATAATTACTTGGCAATTCAAGAAACATCAGAATTTTCTATTTCATAAAGTACGTCCCCATGGAGGCTAACTTGCTCACTGTTCTTCACAATATTGAGCTGGAATCAGGGAGGTCTGTCTCTACTTTGCAACTGTAATATGTAGAATCAGGCATAAAAATTATGCTAATAATAGCTGATGAAATTTTGCAAGCGACTGACTCCTTCATATATCAAGAGGAGCCAGTTCAAAGCGATTCACAGAACCGTCTCCCTCTCACTCATTTGCCTCTTTGAGTGGGAGAGAAAAGGGATGTGGTTATGACATACCAGGAATTGTACATAACCCAAAGCCCAGCTTATCTCTGCCAAAAAATGTACTGAGTAATTGTTCCCAATGTACTATTATTAGCCCTGATTGGTTCCATTACCACAGAGATTAGCTTCCCTGCCAGATTTTTTAAGGTTAGTCAAAACCTGGGCTTGTGACACTCACGTATGTCCCAGCAGAAAGTAAAAGGCTACAAACCATTGCTCTTTGTCACACGGTGGATCACTTGCCAGTTTTCATTTTTTACATTGTGCATTATGTTATTATGCCCCTTACTGAGAATCCCCGCAATAAATTCCTCTGAGAACTTAGTGCCAGGAAAAATATTTCTCTCCAGATAAACTTAGGTGCCTCCTGTTGGCGAGATTCCTGAGATGGACCACAGAATTCATCCGCTTGGTCTCTTTACTCCATCTGCCAGCAAGCTCAGAGTTTCTGGTCTAACATCCTTGTATAGCTGAATGGAGGAAAAGGGACACTCACTTGGGAGTGTGATCTGGCGTTTAGACCTAATTCTACCAATTATAAATTGTGTGTGCCTGAACCTCAGTTTCCATATCTGTCTGATGATAATATCTGCCTTCATAGGGTTGGGTGGACGTTCTTAGATGCCCACCTACCAGGCCTCGCTCACCTTTTCTCTTAATAGCAGAGGTCCTAGATCGTCTGCCTTCTCAATGGCAATGTGTTCAGGAAAGGGAGACCCAATTCTAGTGAATGGGTCATTCGCGGCCAAAGCCAAATATGATAATCCCATTCTCCAACTGCTTTAAAAATGGACACGGGACCCAAATAAGGTGAATGAGTCAAAGGAGAAGTGAATGAGCTGAGAATCCTGGGAAAAAAATTTCCTCTGTGAGGGATGAGAATGGAGAAAATCAACTCTGTCCTCTGCCCCAACCCATCCTTCTTTTGGACAATTTTTTTGGGGGGAGTGTGTGTGTGAGGGCTGGAGCTGTGGCAGCCATCTTAGAACCACAAGGAGAAGCCCCAAGACTTCCAGAGAAGCCAGCACTGAAATTAAGGAACTGTTGAATATCCCTGGAAACCTCTAGATGTCTTGTTATATAGGACAACAAATGTTCTAGACTATTAAGCCATTGATAGTTTAGCATTCTACTTCTTGTAGTCAAAAGTTAAGATGTATACTGAAGCCCTCTGAGAAACTATAAAATGTTCTCATCCATGGGTCCCTCCTTTCCATAGTTTCAGTTACCCTTGGTCACTCTGGTCATAAAATATTACGGCATTTTAAGAGAGAGTGAGAGAGATCACATTCATGCAACTTTTATTATAGTATATGTATTGCTATAACTATTCTATTTTATTATTATTGTTATTCATCTCTTGCTGTGCCTGATTTATAAGTTAAACTTTGCTATAGAAAAAAGCATACGTATGCATCCAATTTGGCACTACTCCCAGTTTCAGGCATCCACTGGGGGGTCTTAGGACGTATCCCCCAAGGATAAGGAGGGGCACTGTATGACGTTTATTCCATGGAAACGTATTTCTCCTTTTGTTTAAAAGCTTCTTGGCCCCTAACTTTTTATCTCTGTTTTTCCTGAGCCGTCTTAGGTATCTTATTGAAAACCAACTCCAGGAAACGTTGTTATAACACAACAAGTACTCACTGGCTGTTTACTATCAGCTCAGTTCATACTAAGCATTTTATGTACAGTATCTCACTTAACCAACACGAGAACCCTATGAGGAAGACACTATAATGATCTCCCCATTTAGATGAGAAAACTGAAGCTCAGAGAGGTGAGGAAAATTGCCTGAGTTCACACAACCAGCAAGTGGTGAAGCTAAAACTCCAAGTTCAGTGTAAAGGGCACCAGAGGCTACACGTTCAACTGAGTTCTCAAGGAGCTCTCATTTGGGAGATATAAAGACCCGTCAATCGATAAGGAACACACTTATGAAGCTTTGTAAGATACCTAAACATACGTGTGATTTGTCCAACGATTTTAAGAAGGTTCAGCCTTTTTCAACGTCGTGCCTTTTCCATGCTGGACCCTACAAGTCCTTACCACTGTGATTCTACTATTGCAACTAGTACCCACTGAGAGGGTCAGGCAGACCCTCTGACACAGAAAGGGAGAAACCCAGACTTCTTCAACGGGAGAAAGAAAACCAAGAAGGCAAATTAATATCACCATTTTATCACAAGCCCCGAACAACACAATACAAACTCAGAACTGGTCGAGGTCAGGTGGCAGGGAATAAAATGACCACCATGCTGACATCACACCGACGGTCCTCACGCCTAGCTGACGAACTCTCCCAGGATACAGGGCTGTGGAGACTTATCCGTACCTCAGATACCTGTTTATGTGACAAGGAACCCTTGCCATCATCTGCATGACAGGGGTAGGCTCCAGGAGGTGCTGAGAGAGAAATGTTCCATCAAGCCCACCTAAAGGAGAAATACCGCACCCAAGAAAGGCTTACTTTTCCACACGTTGGCCTCCATTTCAATAGATGAAAAGGCAAAAGCAGGAATCATCCCGAGTGGGCCTGAAATTGTCTATTGTACCAGGATCCCATTTCCTGTTAAGGGGCACCAGCCCGCAGTGTGTCCCCAACTTTCCTCCAGCAGAATCACCAGTCTCAAAGAAACGCAGAGATACAGATGGGGGGAAGTTGAGATTCACAAGCTCTACACAAAGGCAACAGGCGAGACCGAGGGAGTCTCCTGCCTTTAGCGGGAATGTCAGGGCACACACTCTAGGGGGGAGATAGATGGTCAAGCGCCCGGAGGGCTGGAAGCAGAAAGGAGAGCAGTGTCCTCTTGGAATGAGGCTAAAGGAAATAAGGTCCAGAGCTTGGGCTGACAACATAACTCGGACGTTACAAGGGACAACAGCAGGCTGCTTGCTGCTGCTGTGTGTGTGTGGGGAGGGGGTAGGTTTCTAGCAGAAACCCTCATCCTAGACGATAGAGCTGGCATGAGGATACTCTCTTAGAATGACTTGGTACAATCCAGAATGCAGGTGGAACTTAGCATTGGGGAGGTAACAAGGTTCTGGATGGCTTGTAGGGAAACCCCCTTAAATTAGTACCAAAATAAATCTTTTCACTCGTTTCTTCCTACTGCAGTGTCTGTCCAGCCACCATCATTTTGTAAGGAGCTCTTCTTATGCCGGGATAATAAGCCCCCACTCTCATCTCCACCCCCAGCTATCTTTCTGCACAACTCTCACCTCCAAGAACTAGAAAAGACTGCTCTGGCCGGGCCACCTTCCACCCCAGGTTTGCTATTTTCTGCTCTGGGCCTAAGCATTCTGGGGCACCATGGGCTGCCAGGACCGAGAGCGTTCAAAGCTGTTTCTGTTATCCTCTGTTTAGGTCAAGCAAAGGAGCTCTTGTGAGTAATTCATAAAGTGCCTATACTCAGAGGCATTGCACAATCTCATTACCATTAATTTTTGCATATTTAACTACAGTTTTTAATTAGATGGTATTTTATTATTCATGCACATAATTTGAGTCCAAGTCGGGTTGCTCTCTTGGAGGAAAGGAAAAAAGAAAGGGCGGGGGGAGAGATCCTTCTGAATTGAAAGTTGGGGTTGGCGTTCTTTCTTGACTGGTGAGCATGGCAGCCTCTAAGTCTATAATGGTTCTCTTTTAATTTTGCTAATAGCTATCATGTTATGTACCTTTACAAATTTGTTAAATTCAGAGTGCTGGGAGTTGTCTCTGTATGCGGTAACTGTAAATAGTTTGTTCTGTTTGGTTTGCACATACAAACTGTTTGCTCAGGCTCCTTGATGTATTATTAAAATGGGTAATGGACCCTGGGGAACCCATCTAGTTATATGCCTTCATTTGCAGAATAAACCATGCGTTGTTTTCATCTTTACTCATGATTGTTAATGGCACTGATGATGAGATGGGTGGATTTTTTTCCTCCGCTGCCTTTATCAGCACTGTTTTATTATGCAGGCAAAATGGCCAGGCTGCTGATTCTGTCTAAGGTTTTCAATTAGTCATTTGACTGAACACATCTGCACTGGCATCCACCCAGGGCTGGACTGCAGCTATTACCGGTTTACACCTGCTGAACCGTGGCCATAAATGCGGATGGGAATAAACCTAAATTGGCCTTTTAGATATGGTTGAAAAGTTGTAACGTTGCAGTGTTTTATACCGGCGTCCGGAAGGTGTGAACTTTTCTGCCTTAAGGCCTAAGAACCTGCCAGGATTTTCCAACTCTGCTCAAATGACTCACTTCTAGACTGGATATTCATATGTGTTTACCGTTTTGCAGCCCCAATGACTTAATCGGCTGACATTAAGGAGATAAGATTATATTTGGGCTGCAGCAGGGGACGGTGGAGGTTTAATTGTGTTGGTAAACAGAGCACAGTGGCTGCTTTGAAATCTCTGTAGACGTCTCGGAATTATTCCGCGGCAGTTTGGAACGTGACTCCTAACATCTTCCACTGAAATGAAAATTGCTCCATGGCAGGGCAGAGGCCTTGGCACCAGCCCTGCTTGTGTGGTATGACTTTAATACTCCAAAGGACCTGTCACTTCTCGGGGAGGGGGAGGCTGGCAGCCCTCTGTAAGCTAAACTGCCATCTTCTTAATGCCAGGCACTCATGTGTTTTCTGAGAGAGATTGCTAATTGCCCACCATCAAGAAATCCTCTTTGCTGGCCCCGGGGGAGGGCGGTAGACCAGGCTGCAGGAAGCAGTGGCCAGGTCACTGAAAAAGAGCTGACATTTGGATAGTGGAGGTCAGGAACGTTCACAGAAACAGCAACATGTCTGTGGGATCCAGCGGATTCACGGGGGACTGGGATAAAAACATCACTCTCGCAAAATCCTGAACAACGTTTCAGACTCTCGAGATGACAAAAGATATTGGCATTGCAGCCAGAGTGGAGAGGTGCTCGGCACGACACCACTCTGCCTCCAACGGACTAAGCTTTTATTATTTCACCATGAGGACGTGAATACACAGTCACCACACTGACCCCTGACAAACATCAGTGCCCCGTGCTGAAGCCTGAAGAGCTGGCTTCTGTGCAAGGGCCCTCTTGCCCTGACACCCCTTCTCCTTATTAGATGCCACCACCCAGCATTTTCTAACCACCATTTTCCTGACTGCAAGATGAGCTTGTACCAATTCAGGAGAAAGAATCAAATCTTTACTGCGTTAATAGCAGCCAAGTTCATTCCTCTGAATTTTATTCCTGGGGGTTGCTGTTTGCTTGGTTTTACTTCTTCAGTTGGTAACCGAGATGCAGCCAAGCCAAAGCTAATTATCCTCATCACCATCACGTCATCCCAGCCCGCGTTTACTGAGGCCGTGTGGCAGTATTATGCAACAAGACCGTGGCAGGAGGTTTGCCAGCCGTAATGCCGGTGACCTTCAAAACGATTGTTTTAGCACCTATGAACAATTATCATGACTCCAACGTTATAGATGAGGCAAGGAAGGCATCAAGGGACCCAGAAGGGTGCCGAAGATCACACCAGGGGTAAAGGAAGAACCCAAGATCCTTGGCAAGCCATCTGGCCCAGAACTCATGTTTCTAAAATATTTTGCCTATTTCTAAAAAATATTCTACACAGCCTCTCAGAGTCTCTCAAGCCATGGGTCTCAAACAGCAAGCTGACATCTGCTAGAAGAGTTCTTTGCATCAAAACCTTCTCTTTTATTTATTTATTTTTTTTGTCCATCCCTCTTATTGGTGGATAGATTGTTTACAGTTTCCCTATATATTTTAATAAACACGTATTTACCCATCTCCTCGGGCACATATGGACATGTTTAAAAGTGATTTTCCATAATCACTCGAAATCTTACTAGATGTTGCCGAATCGCCCCCTAAGATGGCTGAACCGATTCCCCCACACCCTTGCCAACTGTTCCAAATTAGCAAACTCAGCAAGCTTCGCCAACCCAAATGCATTTTTCAGAGTTGAGACTTTTAGCTGTTTGTGAAATTAAATCTTTGAACTTGCTATTTGTGAAATTAAGCCTTCTCTCCCTCAGCCCCCACCCTTTCTTAACACCCAAGAAAATAAAGACGCCCTCTATCCTTTAACATACATATTAGAACAACAGTTCTCTCCCCCGGTTGTACAGATATACTTCCAGAATAACTAGTTTTATAGTAGGAATGTTCCTGCAGGCTTGGTCTCTGCCTGGGGTCCCCACAAGATCTCCGATGCTCAAAATGACAGCAGTAGCACAGTGAGCTGGGAAGTTATATAATAGTTAAAATCCGGAATTAAAAACTGCCTTGGTTCAAAATCAGGCTCACCTTCCCAAGCTGCAAGGCCTTGGTAAGTGATTCTTCCTCTGTCTCAGTTTCCTCATCTGTAAAATGGGAATATGGATGTAATCCCAGTCTCATGAGGTTGCCTCCAAAACTAATGATCAGATAAAGTAGGCGTGGCACTTACAAAAGTGTCTGGCTCACAGATAGTGTCCTGTGAATTTTGTCCACTATTAACTTTATAAGAACTGCACCTATAGGGAAGTGAACAGAGAATGTGTTTCTGCTTCTTCTTTGAGATTAGTTTTTTGTTTGTTTGTTTGTTTTGCAAAAGCACTTTTTAAAGGTTATCACATCTGAAATGGCAGGACTGTAACAGGTGTTAGGTCCAACCTTTTCCAATAACCATGACATGACTTGAGGGCCAAGGCCTTGCCTTCCGATCCCCTGCACCTAACACTATGCTTGGTGGGTAGTGAGTGCTTGGGAAATGTAGCTAGATGGATGGACAGACAGACACAATACGGCTCACTGGCCGCAGTAGGTAACGTCTGCACCTGTCCAAATGCAAATGCCCAGGCCCCAGGTTTGACTTGCTGGATCAGAATGTTTTCTTGGGTGGGACCCTGGAATCTGCATTTTCAACAGTTTCCTTGGTGACTTTTGGCCATGGGTGTGAGACTGTATATAATTCTGACTTTGGAGAAAGTTATTTCTAGCACTTGGCAGAGTTCCTTGCACATAGCTGGTATGCAATAAATATTGCTGATATGAATTAATCATCTCAGGTGGCAGTTACAGGATTTTCATGCTGATGTGGCCTCAAGAGATAGAGGCGTGTCAGACCCTTTCAGCCATGGTTCTTGCAGTGTGGATCCCCAAATTACATTCTGATGCCACACTAGGCTCCCAAGAGGGGGTGGCAGGGGTTCCCCTGTGGCGATCTTGCTTCTCCTACTGCTCCTCCAGCCGGCCTCAGGGCATCTGCCATCCCCCCACACTCTATCCCAGATCCTGCAACCCCCTGGGACCTCCAAATTTTACAGATACTGATAAGCATGCTGGAGGGTAAATCATTTTGAGCCCAAGGTCAAGCTCACCTCAGCCATTGCCCATCACCCGACCTAGCCTCATCAGACCCCTTGAGATTGCAGACTGCGGCCTACTTGGAGCTCATGGTCTGGAGCCTCCTGCGGCCTTGCCCGAGCCCCCCAGCTCCACCTCTGAGTTTCTCCCTGGACAGAACGACTCACAGTCTGTCCTGACTGTCATCATTGCCACCAATCCTGCTTTCCTTGCTCTCCTGGCCCACCCGTACCCACTCCCGCCTCCCTCCAGATTTCGCCCTACCCGGGGAATTTGGAGCTCCTAAGAACTGAGTCCCAGCATAGTTCATTCAATAAGAAGAGCTCATTACTCAAAATAGCTCAGCGTCCAATACATATTTAGGGCCAGAAGGTAAAGCTGCTGAGCTTTATTCATTTTTTTTTTTTTTTGAGATCATAGTTTTGCTCTAAAAACATTATTTCTACTGTTAGGGAAAGCACTCATCTCTTGAAGCTGCTTTTAAAATATCAAGGGTTCCTGGACTATGCTCAGATGAATATCAAATAGATGTTTTCAATGTTAGCTGGTGTTATGTGGGGCTTGTCCTGGTGCCAGGCAGAGCAGGGAGCCTCGTGTTCCGAGTAAGTCAGAGATCTTCACAGCCCCACAGGCTGATACTGATCCCATGTCCATTTTACAGATGGGAAAACAAAGCTAGAGAACTATGGGGTAGGCTGCTCAGGGTTCGACGGCTAATAGGGGGCAGAATCCAGCTCTGAACCGGAGGCATCTGACTCCCGGCCCTGCAGGTCCGGTGGAAGGAGCTGACGGTTGACACCCTTGCACTCCCAACATTCCCTTCTCTGCAAGGTAAACACGCCTAGAGCAGCAGAGACACAAACAGGGCTGTCCTTGTAGCTGTAGAAGGGAGTAGGACCGGTTAGACGAGCTGGGTTTGAAAAATTCCCTGGCCAGCCCTCCTGGTTGGGGACTTCAGGGACCTGGTGGAGAGGTCATTTCAGGCTTCCTGCAGGCTTGGTCTGTGCCTGGGCTCCCCACAAGACCTCTGATGCTCAGGTGGCCACCTGCTCCCCACTCAGACCCCAAATTGTCAGTGCAGGCCCGCCGGGGCCCAGCCAGCCTGCCGGGGTCCAACCAGCCTCCTCTCTCCATGTGGTGGTGGGAATGTGTATCCCCAGCAGATGAAAGCAGGGGGCCCAACAAAGGGAAAATGAAATTTCCCTTGAGCTATTTGCCCTGGCTGACGAACCCAAACCTTCCTTCCCAGGATGAAGAACAGCTCTGATGTTCTGATGTTGAAAGCTTCAAAGGCTGATCCCCTCAGCTGAGCAGCGACACTCAGCTGCTTGGCAGCCAGACCTCGGGAGCGCCCGCCCCCACCATTTCCAAAGCCCAGACCCTCAGAACCCACCCTGCCTGATTAGTAGCCAATATTCCACTCGTCAGATGGTGGCTACCCGGGCTATTCCTTGGCTTGCGTTATCCCTCCTCCTCCTCCTCCATCTACGACGCCACCCTCTGACCCCTACCCTCTGACAGGGACACTCACTTGTCCTTTCCTAACTGCCGCCCTCTGCACCAGCTGCCAAGTTCAAAGCCTGTGGAAGGAGAGCCTTGAGAAATACAAATCAGCTTCCAGAAGGCTGGAAAACACGGTTTCCAGAAAATACTTTTCTCAACAGCTCCATCTTTTTTTTCTTTTCTGATTGCAAAAGTGATCCGTGTTCACTGTTGACATTTCCACAATATCAAGAAGGAAATAAAGAGTGCTGCCGAGCCCACTGAGGAGAGATTCCCATGGTTAGTATTCTGGGGACGAGCCCCTCCCCAAACAGCCAAGTAGCCTAACTTGGACCCCACTCTGAAGGTGGCCCTGCCGCCTGCCCGCCTCTCTCCACAGGATTATGGTCATCTGTCCCTCTTAGAGACTTTCTCAAGCGTCTGCCTGAATTAAACATCAGTTCCAAACCATTCCTGTGCTTCCCTTAAAACATAAGAGCTTCACACTGGCCAGTGTGTGGAGTTCTATTCAAACTGCTTTTAAGGTAAATTGAACACCAAGAAAATGGCCCAGAACAAACTTCGGACATCCACGGGCAGCTTTGGGAGAGGAGGATCTCACTTCACAACTGGGGATACAGCAAAACTGTGATTTCCACTCTTCTTTGTTTTTAGAACTGAACGGAGCTTTTCTGATGCCCTCCCAGCACTAACAGTGAACAGTCAAATCATGGCTTTTATTCCCAGCTCACTACGTCGAGTAAATAGAAGCTTATAGGATAGACCAGGGGACGATAAGCAATTCTCACTGCAGCGAATTCTTAATATATAAATTCATCCAGCAGCAGCTTAGTATCAACTGGCAAAACCAGAGACAATGGGAAGCAGCCAGGCCTGGCTCTGACGAGGTCAACCATCAAGGTTATCTATATTCAATTACTGGTATCTACAAACTTGCATAGCTGTCAGCTGGTCAGAGCCCAGATGAAAACTCCCCATGCACTCGGAAAGCAAATATAGTTTCCGAGGAGAGCCTCAAATTAGCTCTGTGAATGATTTGGCTTCAAAAGCACACAAGCCATCAGCCTTTGGGGACGTTCCTGCCAGCAGCACCTCAATGTCTAAATTTGGGCATCGTCTTATAAATCTCTGTTCCTGCAGTAGGAAAGGACTGGAATTGCTCCTTAACCCTGGGCAACGATAAATTATATCACTTAACAATGGATAAACTTAAGACACTTTTCCTGTGCCGTGGACCCATTGTGAGGTAACTGCTAATCTCCGGCATCGCTCCGCTCCGGGCGGCACCACTAAGGACCTGTCGGTGGTGAGGAGACACAATAATTTGTTTTCTAACTCCTCCTCCGGAACCATATATCATGTGTGGAAACAAAGCTCCCCAAAGACAGATGTGTATCTGTTTCCTTTATCTGAGTTCCTCTTCCCATCAGGGTGCTGCCGAGAGGTCGTGTTTTCGGAGGGATGCGACCCCAGCCTGGAAGGTGGGAACCATCTCCCTGCCCTCCCAGGCCTGGCCGCAAGTGGGGTAAAAGTTTGCTTCTCCAGGAGGGGAGAGGGCATGCCTGCTAGACGGGAGGGCTTTCTGTTTGCTGCCACCTCCCACCTCCCCTTAAATCACACCTCAGCTCTTCCTAGCAGGTGCCTTTCAACCCAGACCCCTTTGGGGGGCGCCATGGAGATTTACCGACTGTGCAAGTCAGGGTTAATCAATGCCGAGGTAATTTCTAGATTAGCTTGGGGAGGCCATAAATTGCAGGCCTGTAAGGAGAGAGATGCCTTTGATTTTCTCCTTGGGTTGGAAGTATCTGAGTTGTTCCTCTCTGCCCCCCACCCCCAGTCCATTCCATGCTTCCTCCCTTGTCACCTCCGTGATCTTGAAAATCCCCTCCCCTTCTGACTCTAGTCTCGGCTGGTATTCCAACCATGGGCCCACATAGGCCCTCCGAGCTGCAAAATTAAGGACCGTACATTCTTAAGTTCAATCTGTTTAGATTGGTCCGACCATGCTTCAGGACAGAAGTAAGACTATGATTATCTTCACAAGAAACTATTTAACTTAAGTTTGTACAGGGAGGGAAAGACCAGATGCGGCAAGGTCAATCTCAACTTTCTATCAGGCCAAGACATACTCCTACCTCCAGCCTGGGCCATGGGCCCCTCAGAGACGGAGCTGCCATCTGTCCAGCTGTGCAGTTGAATATTGCACGTGAGCCCATATCTAAGGAGGTACCATTTATATCACAGCTTTTGTTGACATCGCGGTGTATTATAACATTTTTCTGGTCATAAAACACATTAAAAAATAATGTATTTTAACAAAGTCCATACAGATGCTTTTCTGACAGATAGAAGTAAAATATTATCTTGACAAAGAGAATCTTCTTTTAATTGGCACAAAGGTGCTATGTAAGCTAGGGTAGTCTCATGGCAAGGAATTTGCTTTTTCTCTCTGCAGCCCACACGGCCATTTATTTAGTGGATCTCCTGGTACACGTCAGGGAGGAAGGCTGTCATAATGAGATGGTCTGTTCACTGCTCTGTCCCCTCCCACCTGGAGCTCTTTGTCCATTTCTGTGTCCCTAGCACAAAGCCCAATGTCTGGCTCGTGATGGTGCCCAGTGAATGTTTGTTGGATGAATGAATGAAATTCTGTATCTTTTGACACCTACTCCAGGGTCTACCACATAGCAGGTTAAAAATGAATGTTTTTGGCCAGGCCCGATGGCTCACACCTATAATCCTAACATTCTGGGAGGTCAAGGTGGTTGGACTGCTTGAGCTCAGGAGTTTGAGCAAAAGCGAGACCCAGTCTCTACTAAAAATAAAAAAACTAGCCTGGTATTAGAGAGGGCACCTGTAGTCCCAGCTACTTGGGAGGCTGAGGCAGGAGGATCTCTTGAGCCCAAGAGTTTGAGGTTGCTGTGAGCTAGGATGACCCCACTGTACTCTAGCCTGGCAACAGAGGGGGACTGTGTCTCCAAAAAAAAACCCCCAAAAGTTTTGATGAACCACACCAATTCTATCTGCAGATTGGGAATCTCTGTTCTTGCCACAGAGACCACAGGGACATTAAAGTGTAGGAGTTTACACTTTACAACCTGAAGATTTTCCCCTTACAACCTGAAGATAAGAGTTTGTCTAAAGAACAATATCTTTTTCTCCAGGTTTCCAGGGTCGGCGGGGAAGGAGGAGGTGTTTGCAGCCGAGCCGAGGTGACACGAATACGGGAAAAGCCAGTGGAGGGAAACTGGGAAAACATTTCCTGTTCTTGTCTCAGGATACTGACACATGTTTTCTCCAATGTCCAAAGTGCTAGAGGAGCTCAAATGACATACTTCACAAGTGGCAGAGTGGGCAACTCTGCTGGAGCTCCATGTTGGAGATTCTAAGTCGGCCAGGGGGTCCTACCCAGGACGATCAATTCTGCGGCCTCCTACTCCCTCTGTCTGAGAGTCCCAAGTCCTCTGACCTCCTGGGACTTGCTTTCCCTGTGAACTTCCGTGGGAACCCTCGGAACACACAGCTGCATTGCTCCTGGGGTTGGGAACATGTGTGTCATGGCAAAGTTGTCAGACCCGGAGTCTGAAGAACGGGACAACGTGACCATGTTAAAACCTAATTACTGTAGTATTAGCACTTTATCTGGTGATTATGAAACTAATGATTGTTCATTATTAAAAGGAATCCAAAAGAGAACAGAAAAATGTAAAGGAGAAAATTCCTCCCAAACCCACCTTGCCCCTACAGAAGATCAACGTACTGACAAATTGGTCTGCGTCTCTCCGGACCATTTCCATGGTATTTGTCCATATCGGTGCCTCTATTCACTCCTTCATGACCCATCAAAATATTAAAATAATCCATGCCATATTCTTTTGTAATCTCTTTTTAAATTTGATAACATGTAAACAATTTTCTTGTCAATGAACATATTTTTACCTTATCTTTTAAAATACTAATGAATTTAACCAACTCCTGATTTGATGTGCATTTAGGTTATTTCCCCCTTGTTAAAAATCTTTTTGGTTATTATACACAACCCCATGGTAAAATTCTTTATGTGCATATCTCTGAGCCTTTGTTGCTTGTGGAATTAACCTTTCATAGGAAAACATAAAATCTGCCCTTAGGCCCAATATACGCAAAAGTCTCATTTATACACACACAAGCGCACAGGGGCCACACATCAAAGCTCACATATGAAGCAGCCTACCAGGTGCCAAGCACCGTGCTGGGGACAAGGTGACAGGATAGTGGTGACTCTGGCCTCTGAGAACTCACTAGATAAGGTGATGGTATTTCTAATGAACAAAAGGTTTTTACCAACAATTTAGCCACAGAACTATGGACATTGGAAGGAAGGAGAGAAGGAAGGGGGAAGGAGAGGGAGGCCCAAAGTCCATTATCTCCCTTAAGATAAAGAAAAAGGAGCATGAGGAACAAAAAGTGAAGAATTCATAATATCCCACATGGCACCATACTCCACATTCACTGAACGCCTGCTGAGTGCCGGGCACTGTATGGTTTTACCTGATTTAAAACCCAGCCCAGCCCTCTCAATAAAATGGTCATATCCACGAGGAAGGCTTATGCCAGAGCAAGAAATTACACCCATGGCTGCAAAACTTGAACTCCAAAGCCTGCCCTTTCCTGGTGGGCAGTATGGCGCGGTGTGGATGTATCGGTGTTAGTGGGGTGATGTCAGTAATGATAGTGGCCATGAGGTGGCTGTAGTCATGACCATGATGGTGGTGGTCATAGAAGCAGCAGTGTGGTGTTGATATCAATGGCAGTGCTGGTAGTTAGTGATATTGTATTGATGTGGGCAGTGTTGGTGACAGTAATGGCCTCAGTGG
Source organism: Galagoides demidoff (assembly GCA_963574575.1). Classification (NCBI taxonomy): domain Eukaryota; kingdom Metazoa; phylum Chordata; class Mammalia; order Primates; family Galagidae; genus Galagoides; species Galagoides demidoff. The sequence goes on from CAUYQV010060114.1 coordinate 51,602, forward strand.
TGGTGGCCACAGTGGCAATGGTGGTATTGTAGCAGCAGTAATGACAGTGATGCTACTTGAGATGGTAAGAGTGCTCATGTCAATGCTGCCAGAGTTGTTGGTGACAGGGGTGACAGTGGTGGTGGTGATGGTGGTGACGGTGGCAGTGATGGAAATAGTGAGGGAGGTTGGGTTAGGGTCAGATTAAATACAAGTTTCAGCCCCACTACAAGGCGCACCAGGAAACTGCCAGAAAATCTGAACATGTGAACCACACAGGCCGCTGGGAACCTTCCAGCATAAGCTACATTTCTGAATAACGATCAGGACCAGGCCAAGGCCAGAGTAAAGCTGGAGAAAGTCGCACTAGCTCTGGGGCTCTCGCCGACAACATCTTTGTTGATTGCTCTCTCTCCACTCTGAAGAAGAACCACCTCACCTCCTGCCCCACCCAATAAAACGGCTCGGTAAATATAATTACTTGCACCATCTAATCAATAGCAGATTGCTCCTGGCCCCGGCCTGCTCAATATCAGCGTCTGGGATCACAGAATCCTGGTACTCCCCTCAAGACGTCAATTTCTGCGTAATGTTAGATAAACCACATCTATCAACCCCATCCGTTAATGAGATTTTATTGTGTCATTAATAATACACATCCTTAAAAAAATGTTTTCCACTAATATAACATGAAATATGAGGTTGCAAATATTCTCCACTTCCCAGTCATATAACTCCCAATTGCCAGTTGAACAACCCGAATCAATGTTATATTAAGCAATCTCAGAAAGTGATTATGGAATTTGAGCGTCAACCGACGGGTAGGTGAAGAGAACTATTTTCCCATTGATTTTTCTAAGAGACAGAGGGAGAATTAAGAAGTGGTCTCCATCCATATTAAGACGGCTGGTAGTGGAACTTAACTTACAGAGTTTGTCCCCCTAGTGTGGGTTAGTTCTTTGCCCTGAGTTTGGGTCACAGGTTCCAAAGGAACACGGGGCACTAAGGTCTCCCTGACCCTGTACCATAGGAGCACCAGAGCTCAGTAACGCCGTCCTCATTAGAAACACATTGCCAGTTGCATGTGGCCGGGACGCCTGCTCCTGAAGTTCATTTGTATATACAATAAACGCCAGGTAAGCAGCCCAGTTCTGAGAGGAGCTGTCTCCACGTGAGATCCCAGGACAGAAAACCCCAGGGATGTCAGACCATGACACAAAACAAAAACAGCTGGGAGAAAACTCAGGAGATAAGGAGAGGGGCCACGGAGTCATTAACCAGTCCCAAGTTTTCTCGGGCTGGAAACATCCCATTCATTTTAATTGCCTCACTGTTCTGTTCACCCTGTACAGAATTCACCTCACTTTTCTCTAGTTCCTTTTCATTTCGAATAAGGTGATGGTGAGCCCCATCATCCCAGGGTTTGGGGCTCTTAAAGGAAAGGCAGACGGGGTTTGCATGAAGGGAGCTTATCCGTAAATATTTGGTCAGTAATTCAGCCTGATTTTCTACTACATCGTTCACCAATTATTTAATTAGTAACTTAATTAAATAGCAAGTTACTTCAGCAGAGGAAAGCTATAATCTGGGGTGCCACACATATAAAAAGGAGTGAAATCTTCTCTGAGCTAGCATGAAGATGCTTGGGGTGCTCACCCACAGACCACCTGGGCCCTGGCCAGCCACATCTCCAGGTTCTGATGTTTGGGGCTGAGTCTGCAGCCCCATGGATGCTTGTATGCAGCTAAAGATTTAGGGCAGTGTATGTATGCATTTATGTACATGGAACATTCCAGAATCTTGCATCCATAACTGTTTACCCTGTGGTGGATAGACATGTGGCTTTCCTGCTCAAGGACTGTAAGGAGGTGAAACACGTGCCTGTAGGTCCCATGGTTCCTTTATTCAGTCTCTGACGGAAACTGGTTATTTCCGCATAGAAGTGTCGAAGAGCTCAAATAGCTATTTAACTTTACCATATAGACCTCTCCGTGTGAGCAAAGCCTGGATGCCTGGATCTCTCGCTGTCTCCACCTCTCTTTATCTCTTTACTCATCTCCCTGTCCCTCTCTTTTCTTTCTCTTAAAAAAAAATCAATGGGAAATATTTTACCCCTATCTATCCATTGGCTTTCTCTCAGATTTCACAATCACTGTCCGAGATTCCTTAATATAACATTGGTTTGGGTCACAGGGTCCTTCTAAGTTTGGATGGCAGTGATTCTAGAATTGTCCTTCCTTTCTTTCCTATCTTGGTTTTTGACAAGTAAATATTCCACTTAAAAAAAATCTCCCAAAGACTCGGGTCATCGTCTACCTTCTTCTCCGGAATGTGTATGGTTTCCTTTATCCCTTTTTGAAATCTTTTCCTACTGTTTCATTAGGCCCTCGAAAGAACTGTGGCAACCTGGTAGATATAATTTCAAACAAAAGCCCTTCTTCCAAGGCAGCAGCAAAAGGTGAATAGCGTGCTTACAGCTGCTACCTCCGTGGGACAAGGGGAAGACCCAGCCCACGCTTTTGTCGATATATTTACCTAAATATAAATATGTTAATGTGTGGTGTGTTATTTGCTCAAGGGATAGGAACAAGACTTTTCACTGAATAGTTTATATTGTTCGATTATAGAGCTATGTGGATATGATATCTGTTTAAGAAATTAAAGATAATAAATTCAAAAACGAAAACCAAGAAAACATTGACTTGGAGTGCTCAGTGGGCCTTTGGGACGTTGTTTGACTAGGACGTGCAGAATATTTTCTTTGGAAAATTGGCAAAATTTAAAAAACGGGTTGGTATGGTTTGCCAAACTCACCGATCGGCTCCAGAACTCTTCCGCTACACAAGGACAGTTGACTTAGAGCTCTGGAGACACGACCTGAAGGGAACTCTAATGAGGTCGCCCAGGACGGTGTATTTCTATGTATGGAAGTAGGTGGGAGGAGGAAGGGTGAGAGGTGGGAAAACCGTCAGATGCCCGAGTCTGGTAATAGAACGTAGGACTGGAAATTTGGGAAACTGAGGCAAGGCACTCAGGGGAGAGATTTTCAAGTGGAATCCATTTTCTCGTAACTCTCAATCATGATGAGTTCCTTGGAGAAGCCAATATTAATAATGAAGAACGTTCTCTTCCAATGAGAAGTCACAGGTGGTCACTTCCAACCTGCAGGGGGCCGTCGAGGCAGGTCTCAGGAGAGGTGCTGCCCCAGGGCTCCACTTCATTGAAATGAAGTGTCTGACTGCACCTAACAGACCCAACAGCCACCAACCAAGCACAGCCCTTCCCTCGGCTCTTTTGTTTTCCTTGTTTTTTGCTTTTTCCACCCTCATCCAAAACCATCTATTCTCTTGTTTTTTCTCCACAAATCCCACGTGGACAGGACGGCAGAGGACTAAAGGCACACAACACACATTTTTTCTCTCTTTCTTTCTTCCGTCTTAAAGTAAAATTTCAAAACCGTGTCTCGGTTTGTTTCAAAGCAGCATTCTGATTGATCCACTTTATTTTGATGGTTGCAGCAAATACCTGTCTGAGAAGATGGGCAGTGAAAACAACACAGCGGATGCATCGGCTAGAGACGGTCTTTACGTGTAAGTGATACCAAGACTGAGCTGGGTAACTCAATAGTAAAATGGACTGGGTTTAGGGCTGTTACCTTTAAGAAAATAACACTAATACAAGACACATGTGGGTGCTGGCCAGGATGCGCCCCCAGAGCTCCTGGGCAGCCCAAGCTGGAGGTCAAGGCTGGGAGCTCAGCCCTAACTGTGATCCCAGGTCAGAATCTGGTAATGTAATTTGCTGCCAAAGTTGTGGCGTCCAAGTGTTCCCAGTGCCACATCAGGAGGTTTTGTTTTGACCTAATAGATTGCAGAATCTAATGTAAACCTTTAAAGTTTAAGATCTTTAAGTTTTGCCTGGTTTCTTTTTCAAAGGAGTAGGCCCAGAGAGGTTAAGTAACTTACCCAAGGTCACACAGCAAATCCACAGCCCAACCAAGACTAGCACCTTCTCAAGAGTCATTTTCGGTCACTGTTGCCACAGAAATCAGGTGAATCATTCATCACCTGTATTTAAGCACCATGATTGGTTTGGGTACCACTCTAGTTCTGAAAGATTATTATGATAAGATATCCCCCAAAGCACTGTACTAATGAACCAAAAACACATATAAAACCAATAAAAAGTATATTATTTGGGATTCCCCAACTTGTGCTTGCTGCCTCCCTCCCTCTCTCTCTCTCTCTCTCTGCTTTTCTGTTGAGTCTTGCCTGAAAGGTCACCTATCAGAGAGACACTCTCTAATGACCCAAGCCAAAGCTGCCCTCTCCCCTCCCTTTCTTGGTCACTTCCTATTATCTTCCTTGTTCCATCACTGTCTGAAAGTCTCATGTTTGTTCATCTGTTTCTTTCTTTCTTCTTCTTTTTTTTTTTTTTTCAGTTTTTGGCCAGGGCTGGGTTTGAACCCACCACCTCCAGTATATTGGGCCAGCACCCCACTCCTTTGCGCCACAGGCGCCGCCCCATCTGTTTTTTTCTTTATTGTCTTTTTCCCCTTTTAGAATATGAGATCTGAGAGGCAAGGATCCTTGACTGCGTTGCTCAATACTGGGCGCACAGTAGGTGCGCGCGCTCTCTCTCTCATTCATCCATACAATTACACACAGAGGAGTCCCAAATCATATTTTTTTTTATTGTTTGTATATGTGCTTTTGGTTCATTAGTGCAGTGCCTTGGGGGATACATCATCATAATAATCTTTCAGAATTAGCATGGTACCCAAACCAACCGTGGTGCTTAAATAGAGGTGATAAATGAATTCTACTCTGGACACCACTTTTCCTTCCCTAAAACCTCCATGGATCTTCCCGTGTGTCCTGCTGTGTTCTGCCTGAAACACCCACCCCACCCCACCTCACCTGCCCCCTCTATCAGGCTGGAAGGCCTTTGAAGGCAGAGGCATTTATATCTGCAGCAGTGCTTAGAACTGTGTCCTGCCCATGTTGGTTTGAAAATTTAACTGAACCAGGTGAAATTTAACTGATTACGCCTATAATCCAAGCATTCTGGGAGGCTGAGGCGGGTAGACTGCTTGAGCGCAGGAGTTTGAGACCAGCCTAAGTAAGGGTGAGACCCCATCTCTACTAAAAATAGAGAAAGTAGACAGGTGTCGTGGCAGGTACCTGTAGTCCCAGCTACTAAGGAGACTGAGGCAAAAGGATCTCTAGAGACCAAGAGTTTGAGGTTACTGCAAGCTACGATGCCACAGCACTCTACCCAAGGGGACAGAGTGAGACTCTGTCTCAAGAAAATAAATAAAATAAACAAAACAAAACAAAATAAAAAATAAAATTGAGATGGGCACATAGGTCAAGAGGTTTGGGAGCCTGTCCAAAAATATAAGTCAATCCTCATTTCTAAGCCATTGCACCAAAGCATGCACTTAGACGGAAAGCTTCAGTTACAGCTAATTAATATGTTTCGGTATCTTCCTTTCGTCTGAACTTGAAGTGGGGCATGACCAGAACACAGGGTTAAACAAAGATATCTTGGACCAAATTCTTGTTTGTGTCTCCTAAACAGCTACTTCCAGCTGGCTTTCTGTGTGTGATTGTAGGATCAAATTTCATCGCCATCTCCAGCGAACGTGATGAAAGACTGATTCGTCTGTCATCTCCAGGGATGGTGCTCAGAGGTCCCTTAGCCCAAAACAGGACAGAAGACATGGAAGGAGCCATCAGTCTGGTGGGCAGCCGCACCCTGGGGAAGCCAGAAGACAGCTTTGGCTGGGACTGCCAGGACAGAGGTGAGAGCAGCATCTTTGGAATCCGATCTGAGTTCTGATCACAGCTCTCTCATTTATGGGCTGGACGACTTTGGGCCACTGGATGTTAGTGGCCACATAGCCAGGAGCAGACCTCAGGCCTTTGCACCTGCTGGCTGGTTCTTGTTTCATTGTGTGGATGTCAGCTCGCGTGGCGTTTCTCAGAGAGGCCTTCTCCAATGGCCTCTCCCAAAGGACCCCACACTACACTCTTTCTGTTGCATTCTCCTTCTTCCCAGCCCTTCCATGAACTCTCAGCCCTGAAATCGTCCCATCTGCCTGCTGGGTGTTGATTCTCTTTGCACCCCTCAGCCTGCGAGCCCCCTAGCAGCCAGGACTGGGACCACGCCTGGTCTTCCCGTTCCTGCATCTCAAATGCCTGAACGTGGCAGGTGCATGATAAAGCTTGTAGGATGAAGGCAGACACAGCATCCCTAAACCAATGCATCTACATGAAAACAACCCCTAGAAAGGCTGAGAGGAACTGAGAATAGGATCAGCTACACAATTGGCAGAGCCCAGCGTAATGGAAATGTAAGGTCCCTTCTATGAAAGTCTTCAAAATTTCAAGACGCAACAGCAAAGCATTACACCAAGTGTGGGACCCTCCTCAGCAACTGCACGGGCTGCCCGCCCACAAATCCAACCCTGCCCGAAGGTCGTGGTGGACAGCTGGGGCAGTTATTTAGACGTGGATATGGCCTGGGGAGATTCCCAGAGCACACCATGCACCAGCCCCAGGCAGACACGATTTAGGCTCCACTTTCTCCTGCACCCTCTAGACACTCCAGAGGACTGTTTCCAAGTGGGTCCCGTGCCTGCTCCCCACACCCTCTGTGAGACTCTTCCTATGTCCCAGCCCTCCTTCAATGGCATTACGGAAGAGAAGAGTCACAATATCAGTAGCTTGTGGAAAGATAATTGAGTAAGAAACCCCTCACAGCAGAGAGGACAACAGTTTCAAAATCCCTGGGATGGTGAAGGATGGAGAGGTCCAGGAATGGGACTGCCACGGACAGTTGTGCAGGTAGCACACTGCAGCAGGCCCTTCTGAGGGTGAGTGAGGACTGAAATGCAGCCTGTGCACAGTTACCAAGGAGGGCACCCAATGTAGGGCTGCACCTGCCGGGGGAAGGGCACTGCTGTCCCCTTGAGAAGCTGGGTGCCTGCCTGGAGACAGAAAGGTTTTCTAATTTGCACAAAAGCACCCTGTAATTTAGCAAGGTGTCCATCTAAGACCAGACAAAACAAGCTTTCCAAGCAGTTGAGAGAACTTAAGAGTATAACTGAAAGGCAAAAAGAAAGAGAGAGAGAGAAAGGAAGGAAGGGAGGGAGGGAAGGAAGGAGAAAAGAAAAGAAAAAGAGAGAGAGGGAGAGAAATAGATAGAAAGAGAGAGAGAGAAAAGAAACAACTAGACATCCACTTCTAATTAGACTGGCTCACTCACTGCCCAGAGGCAAGTGGAGACACAAACATGAAAGTCCTCAGCTGGTTTCACATGGTGACTGTCAGTGCCTGCAGCTGACAATGGGCAGCTCATTGTCCCCTGCTGGCCCACAGGACACCGTACATCCAGACCAGTGGCCGTCCAGGCCTTGTGTGGCCAGGGCAAGAGAAGTGTCTCCACCTAGAAGGACCAGCCTACAAGCCAGGATTCCGGGATTCCCACCCAGTCCTGGTAACCACAGTCTCTGGTAACCACTGTTCCCATTTTGTGAGCACCTACTGTGTGCCAGGTATCTTTGAGCCGGGTATGTTAATTATCACAGGAGTTTGTCATGAGTGAGGTATCCTGCAAGCTCTAGTGTGTCACTTAATCCTACCATCCCATGATGGTGACTGTCCCAGTGGCTCAGACAAGCTGCCTGCCAGCGCTCTGCAACCCATAATGGTGATGGCGATGAGGATGGTGACAGTGACCAGGGCTCATACCAACTGAGTGCCTGCCAGCTCTGGTCCCATTCTAAGTGGTTTTCACCCTGTGAACTTATTCCTTCACACCTCAGCAGAGGACCTGGCGGTGGCACTTTTCTGGGACACATTTGGAGTGGAGTTAGGAGCAAGAAGCCGTGACAGAACACCGGTGCAGACTGAGATCCCGTAAGACACTCTGGACTATTTGCAGGGAGGGCGCACACACCCGCTTTCCACTGACACCGGCTTTTGTGTGGCTTTGGGGGACTCTTTAAGCCCCGGGGCATTTTCTGCCTTCTCTCCTTGGCTAGGACCCCCCCAGGACCATGAGCAAAGTGGGCCAAGTTCTGACTCTGCTCCCCTTGGCCGCCTGACAGGGGCTCTGTGTGGACCAAATGGCAGCTGGGACCTAATGGCAATTTCCCAGGATCCTGCAAGACTGGGGCATCCAAAGGGTACCCCCAACAGAGGCCTCGGGGACTCTTCAATGTTCTTGATGAAATGTTATATCCACCTTTCAGGGGGGAGGCAGGGATTCTTCGAAACCTTTCTTTAACTGCCTAAAAAAAAAAAGTCCCTGATTTCAGGTGTGACTTTTACCCCAGACAGCTAGAACTGGGGAAAAGCAACGTGGATTTGTGTTGTTGTTTATTTCAGTATGGAGTCCCCAGTCCCCAGGTTTACAGAGGGACAGAGAGAACTAGCAGGTCTGCCAGAGTTAGGGGCTCTGCACGTCCAGATCACTGAATTCTCCCCGCAGCACTGTCCCGTGGAAAGTGGGTTCCCCGTTTTTTACAGACATGGAAACTGAGGCCAAGAAAGGAAACATTTACCAAGCATCAACTCTCCCCTGGGCAACATAGCAGGTTGCTCCTCTCCTGTGTTAAACCACTCTGGGAGATGGAGAAACCGGACGAGGAAACAGAGGCGGAAACTGGAGTTCTGAGCAGTCAAGGAGTGGATGCGAGGTTTAGATCACCAAGTGCTATTACTGGGATTTGAACCCAGGGACCGGTTCTTTCCTTTTGCTTCCCTCTCAAAGTGAGGCTATCAGCTGGGCACCTGTCGGTCAGGGGTTAGAGTGCTGGCCCTGTGCACCGGGTGTGGTGGTCCCAACCTGACCCGCCTGCTTAACAACAACAACAAAAACCAACTCAAAGGGAGGGTAGCATAAAGCATATGTTCTGAGTTAGTCCACTGGGCCCAGAGTTCATGCCAGAGGACAGGGACTCCTTTCCCCCAAGCTGGGCGACATTGTAAGTAGAGAAGATGATCTTTGTCAGCATGTTTCAAAAGTCAAGTGGTGAAACTTCCCAGCCACCATCTGGGTGGGAAGAGCCTTGTCCTCCCACGCCGTCCATGGCAACCGGAACTGAGCGAAGCCAGTGAGTTGATGGCAAACAAGTCCTCTCCCCCCCTCAACCCACACACGCCCTGAACCATGAGATTTACAATTGCCAAGGGCCTCACCTTGGACAGAGACCAGCCCAGCATCACGATGCAGGCCTTGGAGGCTAAACCCTCGGGTGGGGGAGACATCCCGGCCTTTACATGGCCGTTCCTCTCTCAGTTTTATTAACCAGAAGGTGGAGGGCTGAATATGGGTTTGCAATCCCAGTTACCAGCTGGTGGACTCGCAGAGCAAAGCCCTTTCTCCTGGAACCGGCCCGAAGACCACGCCAAGCCACCAGATGGGCAGTAAAATCTTTTAAACAGCTGCTGTCTATGGTTACGCTACTACTGGAGTTGTGAGTTTATTTTCTAGGGATTGTGAGCAAGCAGAGTCCTTCAGATCGAAAAAATTAAAAGACCATTACAAAGGCTGGTGCATCTTCCCAGGATCTTTGAATTGCACCCAGTCCCTGGAGGTTAGTCCAGAGAACCCTGAGCTTTTCCATATCCTGGGCGCAGAATGAGGAGCAGTACCGGTGAGAGAGAGCGCCACGGCACCCACAGCACCCACGGACCAAACACTGGCCTCGTGCGTGGCAGGTGCCATTCCTTCCATCCTCCTGACAGCCCATAAGTGGGCACTCTTGTTGGGTCCAGTGAATAGAGGGGCGTTTGGAGGCTTAGAGATGTTAAGGATGTGCCCAGAATTACACAACGGCAAGTCGGTAGAGGCGGAATTTGAGTTAACGATAAAGCCCAGGCCTTTGTCTTCAAGGATAACTTTCTCTACTCATCATGACTCCGGTCTGCCCCTGGGACAAGTAATCATAAAAGACGTGAGTAACTCCAACAGAAAGAGGGGTCTGGGGCTCCACTGCCTTCTAAGTGCACCTACAATGTGCTGCCTCAGTTTCCCCAGCTATAAAGTGAAGATGGCAAGAACACCCTGCACGGGGTCGTGTTGAGAAGTGATAAGACGGTGAATGCAACGTGCTTAACACAATGCTTGACCTACAGGAAGGAGCCAATAAATGTTGGCGGTTAATACTGGTTTGTTTCTTTTTTTCAGGTTAATGTGAAGGTACAAACTAGGTTACGAAGATTGCATGTGTTAAATTAAGTCCCTCTAGTAGTTGTGTCCCGCGCCCAAGAGGTGTGCCATTTATGCTTACGTGTGCCCATTATGTGGGAACACCCCTGTCCCCTCCCCCCTTCCCCCACTCTTCCCCCCTCCCCACAACTTGAATTCCATTGAGTCTTTCTCTAATTTGGGTGTGTATTAGATCACCTACTGGCTTCATATAGATATTGAGTACATTGGATACTTGCTTTTCCACTCTTGTGATCCTTCACTAAGAAGAATGTTTTTCAACTGGCTATTAGTGTGATTATTATTTGTCTTATTATGATTATCTGTAAAAGGGTCAACCCTTTAGTTCTGTTCCCTTAAGATCATTTCAGCGCATGGATAGTGTCTGCTCTTGGCAGAAAAAGGTCTGGGAATTCTGCCTCCCTTTGTTTTTAGGAGCCAAACTAGTCCCCTCTTTCTTTTGCCATATCTGTAGAAAGTTCTTAACATTCAAACCAGATCCCGTTTAACCTTTTGCCCACCGGAGCTTTACCTACTTCAAACCCCTTTGGCTCTCTGAGGCCTGGCTTCCTTCAGGCTCAGGCTGTAAATGTTTGACTTTGATTTGAGGTACATGACAATAAATTAGGGGACATTTATCAAAGCTGCTTTTTGCATAAATTACTACATTATACAAATACACTTAGCAGGATCCTGCTTCTTTGATGTTGGGAGGAAAGATTTATGTGCGATGGAGTTTTTATTTATCTGCCCTGTTCACCTCTACAAGAGCTGGACATATTCCTCAATTAGTTCCATACTTCTCGGAATGACATGTGTCTCTTGCAACTTGAGTAGGGGGAACAAAGACACTTAGACCCCATCCAAGTGGCCTTTCTAAGGAAAAGAGAAGCTTTATCTGACCAGGGTGTCTCTAAACTCTTTCTTCTGAAAGCAGATTGAAAGACATTCAAATCTGTCATTTAAATCCAGAACCTTCCCCATCATTTAAAAAAAGAGGAAAGTGCCTATTAGTAGTAGTAGTAGTAGTTGTATTAAAGGAGTCACAGAAACAGAAGTTTCTATCTTCCAAATTGAAGTAGCCCACGGGAGGCAGGTATCTCCCTGCCCTGGACTTCCGACTTAGGAATTTAGCACCAGAGTATATTCTGCGGGCTGACTGTATGTGCCACTGGGGGAACAGGCCGAGACTTTCAGATTCATTGGCTGTTAAAAGATGCTCATACATTTGTTGAAATGATTACTCTAAAGTTACCATTTTTATTCTTTTTTTTGAAGTAAGAACATTTTAAAAAATCACCATCTCCTGTCACATTATTTCATAGAAGCTGCTGCGACTGTCAGAACCCAAGGAGATGCCGTCCCAGTCGCGGCTCAGGTGAGCAGCAAAGTTGGAGCAGAGCGGGGCGGCCCCTCCAGAGTAGCTCCAGCGATCTTCACAGGGCTCCGGGGCTGTTCTCAGTCAGAGTCACAGAATATCGTGTATTAACCCTTTGCCCCTAAGACAGAAGTGGTCACTGTGAGGACAGAGAAGATGGGCAGAGACCCGGGGCAGGAAGACCGTGGGCATCACCCCCTTCAGACAGGAGGAAGTCACACAGGCTCTGTGCTGCAGCCCAAGCACTGGTGGCCAGCAATGGGACGCACCATCTCCCCACCAGTAGCCATCAATGGGACGCACCATCCCCCACCAGTGGCCAGCAATGGGACCCATCATCCCCCACCAGTGGCCAGCAATAGGTTGTACCATCCCCCACCAGTGGCCAGCAATGGGACATGCCATCTCCCACCCCAACAGCCACTTCTCATGCCCAAGGCAGCCCCCCCAGAAAGCAACCTAGACATGGAGGAAAGCAGCTCCCCACCTTAGCACCTTAGTGGTGAAAATGACTTTTTTTTTCAAATTAATATGAAAGTATCTATGATTGGGTTACACTGTTTGCATTTGTAAGGTAAAGGCTGAATTGCAGTAGGGTCCCTCCCCCAGGAAGCGTGTCACACATGACATATCCTATTAGTTGGGAACTTAGAGAACCACCCCCCCCCCAACTTCTTGAAGTTAATTGTGTTTTGCTCTTGTGTGGGCCTGTAGTTGTTGATCTACCAAGAACAAAAAAGTCATTTTACCATAAAGACGCCTGCACTCGAATGTTTACAGCAGCTCAATGCACAGTTGCAAAGATGTGGAAACAACCCAAGTGCCCATCAACCTTATAGATACACTAATAAACTGTGGCATGTATACAGTGGGATACTGTTCAGCCATAAAAGATGGGGACTTTGCATCTTTTGTGTTTACCTGGATGCATTTCGAGAACATTCTTCTAAGTAAACTATCTTAAGAATGGAAAAGTGGCTTGGCACCTATAGGTCAGTGACTAGGGTGCCACACATACACCAGAGCTGGCAGGTTCAAACCCAATGAACCTGCCAAACAACAATGACAACTACAACCAAAAAATAAGCCAGGCATTGTGGCAGGCGCCTGTAGTCCCAGATACTTGGGAGGCTGAGGCAAGAGAATCGCTTAAGCCAAAAGAGCTTGAGCTTGCTGTGAGCTGTGATACTACAGCACTCTACCAAGGGCGACATAGTAAGACTCTGTCTCAAAAAAAAAAAAAAAAAAAAAAAAAAGAAAAGAAAAGAAAGAAAAAAGAAAAAAGAATGGAAAAGGAAGCATCCCATGGACCCAGCACTACGTCAATAACTACATCTTCATCCTTCCCTCCAACCCTGGGAAACATACACCCCCTTACCATGTTTACACCACAGCATCTCATCCTCATTCTCCATGTTGTTGTTCATAGTACCTGAAGCCCTACTATGTGCAGAAGAAGCAGGGAACACAAGTTAGAAGAAGCCACAACTTAAGGAAGGATTTGGTTGAGTGAAGACCAGAGAAAATGGCACTTTAAGGCTCAGCGCCTGTGGCTCAATCGGCTAAGGCGCCAGCCATGTATACCTAAGGTGGTGGGTTCGAATCCCCAGCCTGGCCCGCCAAACAACAATGATGGCTGCAACCAAAAAATGGCCAGACGTTGTGGCGGGTGACTGTGGTCCCAGCTACTTGGGAGGCGGAGGCAGGAGACTCACTTGAGCCCAGGAGTTGGAGGTTGCTGTGAGCTGTGATGCCATGGCACTCTACCCAGGGGACAGCTTGAGGCTCTGTCTCAAAAAAAAGAAAAGAAAAGAAAATGGCACTTCAAAATAGAGAGAGAATGGAGTAAATAAGGCAGAAATATTTAGAAATAATAATGCCAATACAGAAATCTTTGCACTCACTGAGTGCCTGCTCTGGCCAAGCCACAATGTACTGTGTCATTTAACCCTCCCATAACCTGTGAGGTAGGGACTATTGTCGAGCCCATTTTTACAGATGAAGAAACTGAGGTTCAGAGTAGTTACATGGCTTGCCCTATGGCACCCAACTTATAAACTGCAGAGCTGGGATATGAACCCTGCCTGTCCACAGACATTCCTACTGCTGGGAGGCCAGTAGTGCTGGCATGAGCATGAGGAGCTGGAATTAGCAGCAGTAAATGTTTGTTACTCAGAGGCCACATAGACACGCAGAAGGGCGCACACAGAGGTGTAATTCCAACCCCCACTTTACACGATCACAGCACTGGGCGGGAGAAATGACAGGAAAGGGTAGAATTCAGGTTTCCACTCAGGAAGGGGTTGATCATCTTATTAAAGAGTTTTGGAAAGTTCATGAGTAACAGGGAAACAGAGCAAGAGGGTCCCAAGACTTTGGGCCACACCAATCCACCAGCAGCGCTAGAACAGTCTCCACACTGGAAGCTCCACTTATGCCCTGCTCATTTGCTGACCAGATGGGAAAATAGAACCAGAAAGGCCCTTCCAGTGCATTCCAGGATCACCCCAACCTTGGTTGTTCCCACTAAGCTAGGCTTCATTATCACTCTGTGTCCAACCGCAAAGCCTCCACATAAAGGGTGTTCAGCTGAAGGTCATGGCTAGCACTTCCAGACGCTGAGCAGAAATACTCTCTAATCCCAGTCCCCAGCACAACTGGTTTGGGAGGTGGAAGCCAGGAGGTGTATTTTGGTGAAAAGTGAAAGAAAATCTAGGCTTCGTAGTGGTTTACTCTTCCACGCAGTAATTATCTGACCTGGTGCTATTTTCCTACCATCCCTACCTTCCTGCCCCTTTCTACATCTGAAATGTTTGGATTATATTCCATTTCCCACAAGACTATTTTAAAGATTCAAAGAGCTCTTTTGCTCAGGGCAAAGGGAGTCTAGCACAGTGTCTGACACACAGTAGGTGCTCAAGTTAAGCTAACTTCATTCTTCCCAAGCCTGTTCCATACGGTAAATGTTCTTTTATGAGGATGTATTCTGTAAATAAACACTTAATTTTGGATTTTCAGAGTTAACATGAAGATAGCAAGAGTATTTCTGTATATGCCATACTGAGTATCACTATCATCATAGTATTACTAGGATATGTGTATCACGGTTGATGAGCTGATACTGATGCATTATTATTAACTAAAATTCAGGCTTCATTGAGAGGCTCTCATTTTTCCCCTAATGTCTTTTTTCCTACTTCAGGAGGGTGCATTTAGCTGACCTGTGTCTCTAGGCTCCTCTTGGCTGTGGTAGAGACTTGGGCTTCTGACGGCCCAGATAGTTTGGAGGAGTATTGGTCAAGTTTTTGCAGAATGTTCCTCAAATGGGACTTGTCTGATGTCTGTCTTGTGATTAGACTTGGGTGATGTGTTTTGGGGAGAAGATCGCAGCCATGCCATTCTCATACGTTGTATCAGGGGAACATACGTCAGCATGACTTCTCACTGTTGATGGAGACCTCGATCGTCTGGGGTAGCAATTGTCAGGTTTCACCACTGTGTGGGTATTTCCTTTTTTCTCCCTTTCCACACCACGCTCTGTGGAAGAAAGTTCTATGCATAGCCCACACTTAAGGAACATGGAATGACACTTTTCTTCTTTAAGTATGGAGTGTATACATGGATTATTTTGAATTCTTCTGTGTAAAGATTGGTCTATTCTCTCCCAACTACTTCCTTGTTCAATCTGTTATTTGTATCAGCATAGACTTGTGGATATTTATTCTATTCTTTAGGTTATAATCCAATGCTACTTTATTATTATTATTGCTCTGATTTTTCTAGCCCTGGCCACCGGAAGCTCCTTCAGTTCACCCCCTTCCCCCTGTAACACGGCCCCATCATTCTAGATTTGGTCTGAGCCCTTGGATTTGGTTGGGTTTGGTTTTTAGTGCTTACTTTCTGGTGCTATAAGGTGCTTCAGCTTTATCGTATATATGTCCTGCTTAAGATCTAGAATCCTAGAATCAGTCATTTTCCCAAGCCCTGGTTCCATTTATAGGCAAAAAGTATTAGAGACCAATATGAACGAGATATGAACATCACACCTAGACACGGGTGTCCTTACGTCTAAGCCCTTTTAGCTGATAGAGATATGCCTGGGTAAACTAACCCATGATACAGGTGTATAAAAACATCTCCATGTGACCGTATGTATCTATATCAAGCTAAGCATGAGTACATCCTGATGCCTGCAACCCTAACCTATTACCATATGGCTTATTCTAGTCTCAGCCTGTGACTGGTCTGTAACCTGCCACTCCAACCAGGAAAAAGCTGCTCCTACCCTCTGCCATCGTTTACTTAATGGTTCAGTTCCAGTGCTTTCTGAATTGTTAACCCCATCTTTGCAGGAAACGACGTTATCGACTACAGTACAGTGCTATGAACACTTCCTCTGCCTATAGTCTTGCAAACTCCGCTCATTTTTAAAGTTACTCAGGTCCTCACCTTGTCCTCCCATCAGCTTCTGTGAGGTTGTTTCACCCATTTTCAATACAGTTCGATTCCTCTGTCACATCCTATATTCCATATTCCCCACCTCTTATTTAATTTTAATTATTAAAAATTAAATTATTTAATTTTTTATCCATGAAGGTTTACTCTTTGTGCTGTGACAGTCTGTGAGTTTTGACGCATGTGTGGTACCTGATTTATCATTACAATTTCATATAGAATAGTTTCCCTAAAAAAAAAAAAAACTACTAATACATTTCATCTTTTCAACGTTCCCGCAGCCCTGCCTTGAATCCCTGATAACCACTGATCATTTGATTGTTTCTATAGTCTTTTTTTCCCTTTTCCAGATGCCGTGTCGTTGAAATCACACAATCTATGAAAGCTTTTCAGATGAGCTTCTTTCATTTAGCATGGTCTTTGTGACATGTGAGAGCTCATCTCTTTTCACTGCTGAGTAATATTCCACTGTGTGAATGTCCCTCAGCTTGCTTATTCCTTCCCCTGTTGAAGGGCATATTGGCTGCTTCCAGTGTTCTGTGATTATGAATGAATAACGCTACCAGGACCATTCACGTGCTGGTTTCTGTACAGATGTGCCTTCACATCAGCTGGGCAAATACCTAGGGGTTCAGTTGCTGAATCATATGTTCAGACTACGTTTGGATTCCCATCCGCGATGAATCAAAGTCCCCATTGCTGCACCTTCCTCAGCTGTTACTGTCAGTTTCCTGGATTTTAGTCCTTCTGATAGATGTGTAGTGATATCTCATCGTTATTTTAATTTGCAACTCCTTAATGACAAATACTACTGAGGGTCCTTCCACATGCGTCTTTGCCATGGGTGTATCTTTTTAGTGAGGTATCGGTTCAAATCTTTTGTCCATGTTTGAACTGAGTGGTTTGATGTTTTCTTACTATTGAATTTCAAGAGTTCTTTGCATATTTAAAAAAATTTTTTTTTCTTATCTTTGTCCTACTCTTTGGGTCAGATCCATTCATGTTACCCCTGCCCCCCTATAGCTACATCACCCTCAGTCCAGGACGCATGGAATATTCTAGCACCTCAGCCTTACAGACCAAGGCTCAGGGAAGTAGAAATAGGCATTTCCCCAGGTATGATGACCTGAAACTCAGCAGACCCCTAGGATCCCTGAGTGAGTCTCCAAGAGCTCAGCCAGGCTGAGTCCTCCCACTCCCCGCCATTCCTACAGCTCCCAGAGTCCTTTAGAAATTGCCCAGTGTCCCTCCTGAGACCTTGTGTCTTGGGAGTTCTCCTCACTTCTATCCCAGAGCTGGCTCAGCAACAATTTCAGATCATCACACCCTAAGACTGTAATGCGTTAGGCTGCAAGTATCCTTCAAAAGGCATTTAGTTCATTTTATAAATGAACAAACTGAGGCTCATGGATGTTACTGGATGTTGCACCACAAAAAGGTAATATACATTTAAATACGTATATGTAGGATTCAACACAGTTAAACTTTTTCATTCTTTGCCAACCCAACAACCCCAACATCACATGGAACATTATCAGGAAAGCAGACTCCCCAGCCCCACTTCAAACCAGCGGAATCAGTACCTGCATTTTAATGAGTCTCCCAGGCCCCCCACCAGTTGATTCAAATGTTCATGAAAGTTTAGGAGCGCTGTCTTCATTCAGTGTTTCTCAAATCCTTACTGAACATCTAGTCCATGGCAGGCACTGTGCTAAGCATTTAGGGACACATCTGCAAACAGATGACACCAGCCTTCATGGAGTTAGTCTCGAGTGGACACTGGCATCATCAAATTACTTCACGAGAAGCTAGCTCATTGGCTACTTTTGTAATTTACACCATAAAGAAAGAGTATATTTGAGAATGAGAGACATGGAGGGTGGAAGGGTGGGATTGGGTTAGGCTAACAACAGCATGGAACGGGAGCCTGTGTGTGTGTGGGTCATGAAGAGACGGTAACTATAAAGACGGCCTGGTTTTTCTGATCCTGGCATCCTGCAGAGTATTTCATAGGACTGATGTTCTTTGGAACAATGCCCTTTAAAAAGTGCTACCCTGGAAGTGATGTGACCTTACCCCAGACCCAATAATATGGTGGAGTGGGAGCTCAAACCCAGCTCTTCTGTCTCCCACAATGAAGCCTTCTCCATCATAGCATGCTGCCCTGTCCCTGTCACTGGGAAACCCAAGGATGACAAGGAGAACTGCAGCCCTGGGCATCAGTCTGGCTGCCAGCCAGGCTGGACACACATGTGAGTTATTTTCATGGGGCAGCAAATTCTGGAAAATGTGTGGTTTCGAAGCAACATAATTATCATCCTCTAAAATTAGGCTCATAGTCTAAACAACCCCAAGTCTTCCTTCTGCAAAAAAAAACAAACAATCCCAGGCAGGAAGCCTGCAGTGATGCGTGTCACGCTGGCCAACAGGCCTGCTAGTCTCCCCGCTGAGCTAGAAAGGCAAGCAGCCTGCAAAAATGTAAATATTGTATTATTTCTCAAATACCACCTATTCCATTCTCGCCCCAGCCGGCTCTGGCTGTCCACCCCGGCGCCCTCTGCAGACCTCGCCCCACCTCCCCTAGGCTTTGGCCGCGAAATACATAGATGGGGTTTTTCAGGAGCCATTATCTAAACTGCTGATGTAATAAGGCCCTGGTATATGAAATTCACTTAATAACTCACGCGTAGTTATTTATTGTGAACCTGGGTGCATTCTCCTTCATTCCATTTCCCAGCGAAATATAAGTGCAGCTTTCATCATGAGCGCCTGAATTTATGGCAAACAGACCGAGTGACATTAAGAAAGCCGCACAATCCCTTCATTCAGTCTTTAATAAGGAAGCCAAGGAAAAATTATCCTAGCTGGTTTGCGGGTGACAGCACAAGAACTTTCTGGAGTCAGAAAGTTAGCACTACGCCTCCTTGTCAGCCCATTAAAAAGCAAAGCTGGCATAGCATGATATTAGAACCATGTGTGAGAAGGAATTTCTCCTCTGGTAAGACATTCCAAATACTGTCTCCGAGCCAAAGACTTTGGTGTTAGGCTAATTTAAGCAGCATGTTGAAATCAGCGCTCAGGACTTTGATCATACGGAGATCGTTTGTTACAAATTGAACTAACCCAGTCTCTATTTCTGGCGGATCAGAACTTTGGATTTGTTGAATTAAATGCCTCATTTAGTGCCGTTTGCACATGAAAAGGAAGGCTGCACTCAGGAATCTGATAGTGAATTTTTCACCTACCCAACAGGTCCACTTTTTTATTACTTTTAAACCTAATCCATACTCAGTCCACACGGTTCCTCATAACCCCAAGGCTGTTCAGAGTGAAGTTTTAAATCAACTCCCATGTTATTGGGGGGTTGCCGGGGTTGGGGGGCGGTGGCAGGGCAGTGGGGGTTGCTGAACCATCCTTGAATTATCAAACCATGTAATAAAGAACATATTGGAAACCCAGTACCAGAATAACAGGGGGGACAAGAAAAGAAAAAGCAAAATAAATTAGTCCCCAGTTGTTATTTACTGTCTAAATAACCCAGTTTCCTTTCACGACAACCGTGGGCTAAAATAGCAAAATGATTTTGCAGACCTGTGATTTCTGTCTTGCTGCCTGTCTGGTCCAGTGGAAAGCACGAGGGGAGAGGGTTAAAAGGGCACGGAATAGACCATTTCCACATATGGCTGCACTTTCTTTTCATTTTTGAAGTTATAATATCTTTAACTGTAGATAATGATATTATAAACTGTCATTTAGTGCATTTTAAGTATATTACATACATGAAACAAAGATCTAGAAGGCGCTGCAGCTGAAGTCTTAACAAAAACATTGTGACTCAAATCTGCCAACCAGAAGACAGGTACGGGGTTTGCTGAAAATGTGGCCGGGCAGATAATCATAAACGCAAATTGTGAACTGCCTCCCGAGCATAAATTGTGGTCTCAGCCAAGACGGGGGCCATGATGATTTAATAGTAATTAACTGTTAATTATTAACACTCAGGGGTCAACAAGCTACTTTTTGGTAAGCTTTTGCTTCTGCATTGTTTGATTCATCTATAACTTTGTTTCCCATAATTTACCTCCTGGTGGGGGTAATGGGACCGGTAAGGGGGTAGTGGTGTTTGAGAACCTTCTCCGATACAGCAATTACAAAAAACAAAAACAAAAAATAAACCCCTGACATCTCAACTAGAAAAAGAAAAAAAGAGCATCTATATTTAGGAAGATGACTCTTTCTTAATCCCTATATGCAGGTAATTCATAAATATTCACCTGCAGCTTTAAACATTCTCTTGAATGAAGATTGCCTTCACAAAAAAGGAAAGTAATTATTATTTTTTAACATATTACCTCTGTTGCATGCAGAAAAATCAACACATGACTCCTTAGTTTTATTGGCATGAAGATGAGGTTGATATTTTTTCCCCCTCTTTGGAGAAAGAAAATGGTTACAAAACAGATAACGATAATAAATGTTTTATTGGTGAAAAAAGAAAGATCAAATCTTTAATGAAATCAGGATGGGCTTAGAGATGAACTCCGTCTGAACTCGCCAGGATTCATGGAACTTCAATTAAAACAATTTCAGAAGGGCAGCTGACAGCAAGGCTCTCGGAATTGTAATTAAAATTGAGCAACATTTTAGCACCAGGACTTCTAGCAGCATCCTGAGAATATGTGGTGGCCCAGGGGAGGAGGATGGGGTGGGGGGGTGGGGATGAGGGTCCTCGAGGAGGGGTGAGGATTCCAGGCAACACGGGTAAGAAATCCCGCCGATGCTGTTCAGAAGCCCCTGACACCAGTTAACAATATGTTGTGTGTGTGTGTTTTTTAAATCTACTATTATATTTTTACCTCCATCCATATGAATGTTGAAAATTGGCTTCTTAGCCCAGAGATTGGCATTTTTAACCTGAAAGATTCTTTTTAAAGTTTTTTTTCATAAGGTCATACACAAAAACTCCAGTTAGAAGATAACATTCAGACCACAAAATGTTGCAGCTAAAAGCAGACTCTACAGCCATAATACCCAAGTTCTGATCTTGCTTTTCCACACGTGAGCTGTGTGACCGTGGATGAGTGACAGGGCCTCTTAAAGCCTCATTTTCCCAGCTATAAAATGGGATGGTGATAGCACCTCACCCTTAGAGTTGTCAAGTCTTTAACAAGATATGTAAAGTGCTTAACACAGTGCCTGGCACCTGGTTAGCACCCAATAACTGTGGGCAAATATTGGTATTTATTAGGGCTGAAAATTAGGCAAGTTAACGCCAAAAGTTCAGCCTTTCTTTTTAAGAGGCAAAGCCTTATACCAGATGTGGGAGCATCTGGTAAAAGGGAGGAGGGAGGGAGGGAGAGATAGAGGATGAAAGGGATGGAGAGAGGAAGGAAGGAGGGACGAAGGGAGAGAGGAAGAGAAGGGAGGAGGGAGGGAGGAAGAGAGGAAGGAAGGAGAGAAGGAGGGAGAGAGGAAGAGAAGGGAGGAGGGAGGGAGAAATAGAGGATGAAAGGGAGGGAGAGAAGAAGAGAAGGGAGGAGGGAGGGAGGGAGAGAGGAAGAGAAGGGGGGAGGGAGGGAGGGGGACG
>CAUYQV010060116.1:0-10274 GCA_963574575.1 Galagoides demidoff
CCTGGGTAGAGTGCCATGGCATCACAGTTCATAGCAACCTCCAACTCCTGGGCTCAAGCGAGTCTCCTGCCTCCGCCTCCCAAGTAGCTGGG
The DNA here is from genome assembly GCA_963574575.1 of Galagoides demidoff. Taxonomy (NCBI): domain Eukaryota; kingdom Metazoa; phylum Chordata; class Mammalia; order Primates; family Galagidae; genus Galagoides; species Galagoides demidoff. The sequence goes on from CAUYQV010060116.1 coordinate 93, forward strand.
ACCACAGGCGCCCGCCACAACGCCCGGCCATTTTTTGGTTGCAGCCATCATTATTGTTTGGTGGGCCTGGGCTGGGGATTCAAACCCGCCACCTTAGGTGTACGTGGCTGGTGCCTTAGCTGATTGAGCCACAGGCGCCGAGCCTGCACTAGTCACATTTCAAGTGCCCCATCACCACTAGTTGCTACTGTGAAGAATACTTTCATCATCACAGAAAGCTCTAATAGACAGAGGAAGGTCTACACCAGGGTTTTTCAACCTCAAAACTATCAACATTCTGGATTGGAGAGGTCTCTGCAGCAAGGGGAAGGGGGCTGTCTGGTGCATTCATACAATGTTTAGTGGAATCTCTGTCATCCACCAGCTAGACTCCAGTAGCACTCCCCCAGTGGGACAACCAGAGTCATCCCCAGATGCTGCCAGACCCTGATTTAGATTGTGTTTTGCTTACTCTCAGAGAAGGGGCAAGATGAGTCATGAAAGATTGAAGGAAAGATAGACTTGCAGCTGGTTACAAAAGACAGAGTAAGGAAAAGAGGCCAGAGGGTAAAAGATTTATTACAACTTTTGCTCTCATAACAGGTCCTAGTCATTCAGTAAGGTGCTGCAGATTTTAGATCACTCAGACGGGGCCATGGTGAGGTGCACTGCCCCACTCTACCCCTGCACCTGTAAGGGCAAGTTTGGGCTGTAGTGTAGATGGAGGATGTCTATGTCAAGAACACAAAGTGTGAGGCTTCCCTAAGATCCTCTCACAGTGATGCTAAAGATGCCAATGAGGTCTGACCCACTGGGCTGAGCCACTCACGCAGGCTGCTCCCCTAGCACAGACCAGGGAGTGTCAAATCTTTCTTAACCTGCCAACTTCTATATCTTCTGACTCTACTAGCTCTTCTGGGTGGCATCCATTGATAGCAGTGTAGGGAAAAGTCACCACAGCCTGAGGTCCCAAGGGATACAACTCCAGTATACAAAGCAGGTTTTCCCAAATGTAGCCAACAGCTCTAAGAGATATCCCATGGTGAAGAAACTTTTTAAAGACAATTGCCCAGATCTATTTCACCACAAACCCCTTCTTCTGAAATATCCCCACCCCACTGAATATGTTTCACCCAATGATAACATAAAGAAAAGAGAAGACTTATGTTAACTGAAATTGTCCATCTGCCCAGAAGGGTTTCCTTGACACTCTGCAAAATTCCCATCCAAAGAGATGATGGCACAAAAGAGGTCCTGTTGAGAGCTCAGGAAATGGTCATGCTTGAGAATTGCTGAGGTCACTGTATAGAGCTATGAGTTGGAGACTACGAACAGAACAGGCTGAGACCAGACATCAGCCACAACCAGCCAGGCTGATGATTTTCTGCTTTCTTATCAAGCTTTCAAGGCAGGAGACTACTGAAGACTAAGGGTCCATAGTATCAAGACAGAAGGACAGAAATCAGTCTGACACCTCCCTCCTCAGTCCAGAGCCACAAAAAGCACTGATAGAAGTTTTGAAACTGACGGTACAGCCCAACAAAACAAAGTAAATCATAGAGTGAAAGACACCTGTAGGCTCAAGTAAGGCCCTGTGTGGTGCTAATTCTCTAAAAATGAATTAAGGCAAAGCTCATGCCTTCCATGGGCTCCCAATCAGCTTCATATGGGCCAATGATGAGGATGACAATGATAGTGGTGTTGATACTCTTAGCCATTGATTAATCCTGGAAAATAAGTGAGGCTGGGTTGGAGAGACTTAATCTCTGCCTGGTCTAGGCTTATGAATTATAATTATCTGAAGACCTATAATGATCTGTAAACATATAGGTAACAATTGGCAGAGATCGAATAGGGCTAAGCTTCCTATTTGTCTGAGATCCATACTATATGTCTGGTTTACAGCTGTTATTCAATGAATAAGGTAAAGGAGAAGCTGTCTATCTCACATGATAGATCCCAGAGAAGTCAGTGAGTGACTCTCTTTTATTTTGTGCCCACTCCATAGACTCTATCAAGGTGATATCTATAGCATAGGTAGTTAAGTCAAAAATAGTTGACAGTATCTAAAATCTAATAAACGTAACAGTCCTTCATATCGGACAGGGTCCCAACAGGAAACAGATAGCAATGGTACATTCAAAGTAGGATAATTTCTGGAAATGTATTTGAAAGGGAATATATGCAAAGATGTAGACACAGTGTATGGGTACTACAAGGAAGACTGCTATAATTTGGCATCAGCAACAGCAGAACTGTTACCACTCCTGGGGAAAAAGAGATGATAAGATGGATGATTGATTGCAGGAACCCAAAAGGAGAAAGTCTTATAGCAAAGAACCATGACCTTAGGTCGAGGGGCACAGGCAGCCCAAGGCAACCCTATCAGGAGGGAGCAGGAGAGTAATTAGCCTGACAGCACTCTGCCCTCCCCTGGGTCTCCCCCACAGCAGGCTGCTGTAGTCCTCACAGTCAGGTTCCCTGGTAGGGAGAACCAGGGCTAATGAGGGCAGAGAGGCAGTCAGAAGGGGCAAAAGAAAGGTATCTTTAACAAGAGGTGATTGCCATTCCTGAACCGGTGATGTTAGAAATCTTCAAGATGCTAATTCATTATCAATCTATCTGTAGTTCAATGAGAAAGAGTCATTTTTAATCTCTTATTCCATATTGACAGTCAAAATCTGAGGGTTAGGAATGCTCCTTTAATTTCAAAAGAGGATTTCATCTAGGACCAAAATCAGATCCCAATTTAGGAAGTTACATTCAATGAACAGAGAAATTGTGAGCTTTAATTCTTCCAGACCTGAATCAGTGAGCCATAAATCTACCAACCCCAGACTCCTGGCTAGTTCCCACTGGGGAACCAATCAAAGGATTAATGGCAATTGCTACACATAAACTAAAACTTTTAGTGTGAGAAAATAGCACAAAATTCTGATTTTGAGATTTTCCCAATGAAATAAGGAGAAGGAAAGGTGCCCAAAACTCCTAAGAAAAACATTGCTCCCAAATAGATGAGACAGCTAAGGCTGGGAAATTTATGAAGACTGCCACTGAGAAAAATTCTTAAATTCAAAGGCTACTACTTTTCTTAAGAAAGCAGAAGGGAAAATACTATTAATCAAATGACAAAAAATAAAACAATGGAATGCGGGGAAGAAGAGCCTAAGAATTCTGGAGTGGTCTCAGAAATAAAAGAGAAAAAACAAAATATTGTTATTGTCTTTTAATCTTGATAAGCCTATAAACCCTAGCCTACCAACATTTATTAAGAAACCACAGAAAGGAAAATAAAAAGATCTTTTCTATTTTCTTTTCTCTTCCACCTTAACCAAAGGAATGTAGCAAATTTATCATACTTGGTTGCAAATATTTATAATCACAAAATAAGTAGTAAGTTTTGATTATCTATATATCCAACAATTCTTGGGAAACCATTATAGGTTCAGAAACTTTACTATTAAATGAACTGTTGTTTACCACGTTTGGTCTGAAATTTGATGTTTTCTTTCTTGAGAGAGACATATGCGTGGCTACTGACTGTTCCGTGCAAGCTGTTCTCATCATAATGAGTACTTACCACAATTTCAGACTCTTATCTGCAAGGAGCACACTTTGTACTGTTGTTCAAGCATCTAACACTCACATCAAGTTGCAAATAAAAGATATCTGAACAGATAAATGATGACCAGTTTACATGCACAGATATTACAAGAGAGAAAACCAACTGACTATGATTACCAGTCTTCTTTTTCCCTGTCACAAAGAGGCTCTCTTCCCTGAGCCAAAGAGAATTTATTCATTTGCCTATAGACTGCTTAAGTATCATGAAAATTTGACAGGAATATTCTCACTAAAATATAATCTATGCTCACTTTTACTGATTCAGTAGTTCATATTCCCCATGGGCCTAAGTTTTTGTGGGTTCGTTTGTTTGTTTTAGAGAGAATTTTATTCTGTCACCCTGGCTAGAGTGCAGTAACATCACCATAGCTCACTGCAACCTCAAACTCCTGGGCTCAAATGATCCTACTGCTTGGTCTCCTGTGATCCTCTTGCCTTGGCCTCCTGAGTAGCTGGGACTACAGGCAGGCACCACCACACCTGGTTAATCTTTTTCTATTTTTAGTAAAGTCTAGGACTCACTCTTGCTCAGGCTGGTCTCAAACTGTTGACCTCAAACAATCCTCCCAGCTCAGCCTCCCAGAGTACTAGAATTACAAGAGTGAACCACTATGCCTGGCCCTAAATATTCTTATTTACTAATTAGACTACAAACATTTATTAAGCAGCCTTGTACATACCAAGCAGTGTTACAAACACTGGAGATACCCCTATGAACAAGACAAAGACCCCACAATCATGGAACATATATTTGGGTGGGGGGTAAGTTGCCATAAATAGGTAAGCTAAATAAATAAGAACTTTGGATAGTGATCTTTATTAGAAATAAAGTAACATAATGGGATGAAGGTTAAGAGGGAAGGATATAATTTAGATGACATGTTCAGGGAAAGCCTCTCTGAAGAGCTGGCATTTTAGATCAGACTTGAACAACAGGAAGATGTTAGCCATGTGAAGATCTGGGGAAAGAGCATTCCAGAACAAAGATCAGGTAAGATAAAAGTCTTGAGGTGGGAATGAGCTGGGTATGCTTGAGGAATAGTAAGAAGGCCAGTAAGTGAAAGGAAAATGATAGGAGATAAGACACCAGACCATGCAGGGCCTTGCAGGGGGAGGAATTTGAATTCTGTTCCAAGAGTGATGGGAAGTTACTGTAGGGTTTTGAGCCAAAGAGGATCTGACCTCTGCTTCAAAAGGATCATTCTAGCTCTTATGGAGAAGAGATTCTGGGGAGAGAAGGCCACTGCAGTCATTCAAGTTAAGAGGAGATGGTGGCTGGAATTTCAGTAGGAAAATAGACATGGGAAGAGGCAGACAGACTGGGAACATATTGTGGAGATAGGCTTGCTGGCAGACTGAGTTAGAGATAAATATGTAGGGAAAGAAAAAATAAAAAATAACTCCTAGGTTTCTGACCTGAACCGCTAGCCATTATCAGTAACGGAAAGAGGGAAGAAATGAATAAAAATAGATTTGAGGTAGGTAGAATGGTTATATGGAGGAATCAGGGTAACATTTCATACATATTGTATCTGAGATACCTATTAATATATCTAAGTAGAAATATAGAGTAGGCAATTGTATGTATGAATCTGCAGTTCTGCAGATATATTTGTTTCCTAATAACCCAAATAAAAAATACTATTTGAGGGGTGGCACCTGTGGTTCAAAGGAGTAGGGCACCGGCCCCGTATGCTGGAGGTGGCGGGTTCAAACCCAGCCCTGGCTAAAAGCTGCAACAACAACAAAAAAGTACTATTTGAAACATGCTCAAGAGAGATGGAAACTGAGTCTTTAAGTTTACTCAGTAGGCTATATGGTCAAGTGCTGGAAAAAACACAGGATAATGTGAAGTTGTAATTGTAAAACCCAAACTGAAATATCATCCTTGATTTATTTGCTTGATGGTCCTGCTAACTTAGTTCAAGTATTCCTCAACAAAAACCATATGACTGACAATTACTTGTATCAGACAATGACCACAGACAGTAAAAATATAATATGGGCTTAGCTAATGAAGATCTGAAAGCAAGTCAAGGCAATACTCTCCTGATTCAGAACCAAATACATTGCTCTGCTAGTTCAAGCCTGAACACAATAGTCACTCCCAGATGATATCTAAGAAGAAGCATGACAATTGCAGGAAAGGTTTATCAGTGCTGCTACATCAAAAGAGAAGCAAATTCTATGAGGGGCAATTGACTGGAAGGAGTTAATAATGCATTCATGCTTTTTAATTTTTGCTTGTAGGTCCACAGAATTTTATACAAACTTAAACATCTCCTGCCCTGTTTGTTCCTTAGCACGGTCTCAGCTTCTGGTTGACTGGCTGTCTTACTCTATTGTATGATTCATCGTGAAAGGGAAGTAAGTGAAAGGCATTTCAATTTTCACAAGACAAACTCTCAAGTCCCAGTATTACCTTATAAATTATACAATTAAATTGGTTCAAATGAAAAGCAAATGTGTTGAGTTTAATACACATGCAAATACAAAGAAGTTTTACTTGGGCTGATTTCTTTACAGTAAGTTCTAAACCCACAAAACCCCTTTTGTGAGGCCAATGGGGCAGGAAGCAGCAAAGTCATAATCAGTGAGGGACCTTAGATCTTTTTGAAGTGCAAAGAAGCAAAGCAACAGCCTACAGGGTAAAACTAACATCACACCTTTGAAATCAGTAAGTGAAGAGAGAAAATCATTAACAGCTAACCAATTCTTTAGTGAGAAATTTCAATACCAATTAAAATGTCCCTGGAAAATGTTATATTTATGCTTAATATTAAGTTGAATTCTTCTAAAAATTTATTTCCAATAAGTTTTAGAATTTAGAAAACTCCAAAAGAATGATAATTTTCCATTTCGGAACTCTCGACCCCCCATCTTTTAGTTTAATTTTAAGGGATTATTTGGCAGTTTCCATGCATGTCTAACAGATGACAGTGACTGCACCCAGGGAGTGAAAATGGATAAGAAACACTTCCAGTTTCACTTTAAAGATGGCCACGTGAAGACCCAGATTTCAAGAACATCTTGCATTCTAAAAATGTGGCAATGTAGTTGAAGGCATGGGACACCATTGTTTGGACTAAATTAACAGTGAAGGCCTTAGTGGAACAGACAAAATCAAAATAGAGTTACTCATGTTAAATGCCACATAATCAAAATGAAGCATAAGAAAGCAGACAGACTCAAAAACAGACCAATTTTTTTTTCTGAAAACAGGAGATTCCAGTCCATTTGATTCAGCATAATAAGTTAAGTCTCTGCTTTAACCCTTACAAAAAAGTTACTTGAAGTGACCTGATGTTAATCAGGTTTTTTCTATTGTTCTGTTTCCTTGTTTTCACCCTACAAAACCCACTGTTCTGTGCTGCCCAGCGGGAGCGCTCATTCTGTTTTATAGAATGGAGGCTGCCTGATTCATGAATCACAAATAAAAGCTAATTTAATCTAAAACTAAATTTGTTGTAATTTTTTTTATGACAGTAATAATTAAGACCCTTTGAACAGAACCCTGACCTCCTCCAAAAAAAGCATACTTCTATTTACTATTACTCTGAAAGCGTTGAGTGGTGAGGTATGTTCTTTCAATTTTCTACCCTTTCTCCCCCCAAAATTTATGTACCTTAGATCTTAGTCTGGTTTCCTTAGTTTCAATATATTACACCTGTAAATGGGAGAAGGCAGAGAATAAGAAACAGAAACAGGAAGGAAGAAAGTAAAAGGCCACCAGTGTTCACTTTAATATGCCAAAGTTAAAAAGCACAAAAAGTATGTGGTCTCAGCCTTTCTGCAGTCTTTTCTCTTTCCTTTACTTCTTTTTTTCTTCCTTTAAGTTCCCTCCTCCCAGACCCACCTTTGATGCCACCAATGGGCACACAATGCAAATACCAACCAAAACCTAAATTACAGATATGTTTCAACAGTCTGAACAGATTAATCTAGCATATTCGAATTGGCCATTTTGAAGGTTTGAGCTGAGCTGAACAAGTATTCAAGCTTAGTGATTCTCATTCAACAAATATGAAAAATAAAAATGGTTTGTTCTACCAATCAGATTATCACAACCTGCTAAAAAAGACTGGTAGGATTTGTCTAAATAAAACCATGTAATAAAATTATGTCCTGTGAGCAATTTCCAGGGTTTTAAAAGGGGGCGAGGGGGGGGAATGACCAAAAGAAACCTAATTAATATTTTAGTTCCACCACTTCTAGGCTTTCTCCCAAAATTTCTCCAGTGTCTGGGATTCCAGAGAATAAAAAAAAATCAGGTATCTTAAACACTTTCAATTTATTGGCCTAAAGTTCTTTGTGAGCAAGGTATACATGGATACCATTTGCTAAAAGGGGTAACAGAGCTCTGTAAAAACCTCTCAGGGCAATCTGCTAGGAACTAAAATATTCTGTTCAAAAGACAGCCTCTGGCAGGGAGAGTTTGACTAAGTTTCCTTTTCAAGATGCCAGTACCTCAAGAAAAGCCAAGGATGGCTTCCTCCTGCTCCACAAAGCAACCAAAATAACCTGCTGTCACCCTCACTACAACAATGCATGTAGATAAGGGGGCTCTAAATCCCTTTAAGAAGCAAGGAAATAAATGGCAAATTATCTCAACTACACTAAATGATTCTAAGACAATCTGCAAGAACATTTACATTTTTTCTGAATAGCATCCTGCCAGATATAGAATACAAACGCCAGTAACATAGAAAGCATCACACTACTGAATTAAACACAGGCTCTGGCTCAGAGATAAACATTCCAAATACCAAGACAACACAGGAAAGACCTGAACTTCCTTTAGGCATACGTTAGGCATGACTAAATCTTGGATAAGTCTTAAGTGCCAGCAAGGACTCCCTGAAACTAAGCTGGGGAATAATTTTCTAAGAGCAAGAGCCTAGATAATGTGATCTTATTGAAATAATTCCCTCTACTCAGGGATGGCATGTGTCCTGTTGAAGGGTGGTAAGGAAGGAGTATTTCAAGAAAAGATGATGAGAAAGGGGAAAATAGGATAATAGCAAGAACACAGCAGTGGAAGAAGTTTTCTAGACTGGCTTGTTTAACACCTACCATATAGATAAACACATAAGTTGAAAATATGTTCCATTTTGGGCTAATTTTATAGAGCAAAACAACTTAATTACATCAAAGCATCTGCAAAGATAAAATCTAAGGAGTTTTCAAAAGGGAATGTTTGGAAAGGGGGATGGGAAAGGGAAGAGACAGCAGAAGTTAGAACAGGATAAGAAAGTCACAAAACTGGCTTTTGAACAAAAGAAAATAAGAGTATAAAACATTTATGAGTGTTTTTACTTATATGATTTCTTCCTAAATCAATTAAAACATTGCTTATGATGGATTTACACCACAGTGAAACTCTTGACAACTTCAAAATCAACTCCATGTTTGGGTTCTATTCTTTCAGGTGATGAATAGTGGGAAATATGTGAAGGAATGTCACTTGAAGTCAGCCATTTATCATGAACCAAAATGGCCAAGGACCCCATAAACCACAATGATCCATTTCCTATTAGCATCACACAACAGAAGGCATCCTCATCTGCATTAGCAATTTTTATGACCTCCGTAGGCAGAGAGGCTAATGTTAGGAAATGGCTTATTTTTGTTCAGTTATAAATGTTCATTATGATACCATAAAAAATTCTTTAAGTACATAAACTACTAATTGATTCATTAAGGAATTCCTTATTAAAGGCTTTCCTTTCCCCAGCTTAGGCTTTTTTTTGAAGTGTTGATTTAATCTTGGTAAAGTAGTTTCCTCTTTCTGGTATTCCAAGCTCTCTAACTCATATTCCATATGTGATATATATTTATTTTACCATAATGTCTAATATCATAGCAGACTACCCTTAAAATAATTTCCCCTTCCAAATTTAGGTGGCATTGACAACTTTTAGTGTCCCAAATTTCAAAATATATGCCTTTTGAATTTTGGCACATATATCTCCTATGCATCCTAATTCCAAGAAAAGGCCCATCATGTTTTGAAACTAAGTAAAACTGTTAAAGTACTTAAGTTCAACACATTATGCATAAAAATACAATTTGACAGTTTAAATGTACTTTATGGGCCACAGCCAGATGACTAGTAACACTCTTGACTACAAACATGGCCAGGAGTTACCTTCCTACAACAAATGGTATCACTTCCAAATGGGGGGAGTGGGAAAGAAACCCAAATGGCAAGATGAGAAAAGCAACCAAGAAAAATGGCTACCATATAAAAAGATTAGGAAAAAGGGATATTTACTAAGATTCTATACTTTTATAATTTTTAAAAACTTGTTTTGAAATGAGTTGTTGAAAGCACAAAAAGATCTCAATATTTATTCTGATAGTATTGTTTTGACTTACTTTTTTTTTTCTTTTTTTTTATTAGATCATAATTGTGTACATTAATTCTATCATAGGATACAGTGTGTTGCTTCCATATGCAGTTTGGAAAACTCTCATCCAATTGGCTAACATAGCCATCATGTCTTTCTCATAATTGTTGTGTTAAGACATTTATATTCAACCTTTAGACAAATTCACATGTACCCTAATAGGATAAAT
>CAUYQV010060117.1:0-26409 GCA_963574575.1 Galagoides demidoff
GCCCCTGAGGGCTAAGGCTGTAATCTGCCAAAGACTGAGATCTCCATTCTACTTGAGCATCTCAGTGCCCACCTTTGGGCTGCTCGGTCACTAGGTTACTAACCCAAGATCTTCCAGCTGATCCTCTCACTGTGAGCGTAAGGGCAAAGCCTACAGGGGCAGCTCTCCCATAGTGGGTGTGTGGGCAGCTCACAGCTGAACAATATTAGCTCCCTCCAGGCTCAATGGCTCAGTCCGGGGCCCTAGACAATGCTCAAAGTCATCCACACTCTTGCCCAGGATCTCCCAAGGAAGTTCAATTGACTGCCCAAGTCCGAAAAAACAAAACAGCCCATAGGTAAGGCCTTTCCTGGTTACAATCTCGTTGTTGTAGTTACAGCTGTGGGTGGCCTTCGACTGAAAAAATGCACCTACCACTTGCCAGTTCTCCACTGTCTTTATCCTCCTCATGGGGTCCAGAAGACTCTTTCTGTCTCTTTGTGTCCGCAAAGGGATGTCCCTGGGTAGATCCCACCAGCCAGAGATGCCTGGAGTCTTCTCTCCCCACTCTCACCGTGCCTGGTTGCCTTTTTTTTTTTTTTTTTGAGAAAGAGTCTCACTCTGTTGCCCAGGATAGAACCCCGCAGTGTCATCCTACCTCACAGCAACCTCAAACTGGTGGGTTCAAGTGATCCTTTTGCCTCACCCTCCAGAGTAGCTGGGACTATAGGCATCCACCACCATGCCCAGCTAATTTTTTCTATTTTTAGTTGAAATCTTATTGAGGATGGTCTCTCACCTTGGCCTCCCAGAGGGCTAGGATTACAGGCATGGACCACTGCACCCAGCCGCTTTTGTCTTGTAACTTCTAGGATTTTTTCCTTTACTTTGGTTTTGGCCAAACTGACGATTTTAGGTCTTGGTATTATTGTATTTCTTATCAATCTTGTCAGTGTTCAAGGCCTGCCTGGCTTGTATCTGGATATTAAAATCCCTGGTGATTCCAGGGAAATTTTCCTCAATTATTCCCTCAAATGCATTTTCCATGCTTTTCCCATTTTCTTCTTTTCCTTCAAGGATACCCATGATTCTTGTGCTAGCTTGTTTTTCATAGTTTGAAATTTCTCAGAGTGATTGCTAATTCTTCTTTATTATTTTTCTACATTTTAATTTACCTAATTAATTCGAAAGGCACATTTTCAAGTTCCAAAATTCCTTTTTCTGCTCAGGCTAGTCTGTTAAGCCTTTCTGCTGTATTTTGAAATTCCCTAAATGACTCATTTCCTTAAGTTCTGTTGTATCTTTTCTTATGTTATTTATCTCTTGAGATAATTTTTACTTCCATCTTGAATTTTTTTTTCTGTTTTGGTTTCTTTGTATTAGTTTTCAACTTTTTCATCAATTCAATTGATCTTACTTGCCATTCATTCTGAATTTCATTTCTGACATTTCAACAATTCCCTTTTCATTGGAGTTCATTTCTGGAGAACTACTGTGATCCTTTCAGGGTGTCAAAACAGCTTGTTTTTTTCACTTCACCAGTGTTCTTATGCTGGTTCCTTCTCATCTGAAACCTCTTCTCCCAACTCGAGACAGATAGGTTTGTGGTACACCTGTTCTCTGCTCAGAGCTCTCTGACTCACTGAAGAGAGGAGAAGTCCCAGATCGCACAGTTGAATCCTGCTCTGGACAATTGACCCAGCAGGAGAGAGTGGATGGCATGTGAGTGTTTAGCATTCCTATTGTTCCATGTCTCACATGATACCATTACCTGTGGTTGTCACCGGTGGCCTGTATGCTTCAGAGTGATCACTTCACAGAATTCTATGAGTGGCACTGATGGTCCCCTGCTGCAGCTTGACTGCTGCCCCACTCAGATTCATGGGTAGCAGCATTTGTCAACCTATCGTGGCTTAAGCACAACCCCAGCCAAGTCAGTGAGTAGTAGTATTTGTCAGCCCATGGAGGCATTAGTATTAGCACTCCCTAGGTACCCTGCTGTGGTGGGGCACTTGGCTCCTGCCAATGAAAGCATCTGGCCTCTCAGCTCTTTCCCCAACCTGCAGGGATGATGGGGAGGCAGGAGCAATGGATATGACCCCTGGATAAATGAGGCATTCTGGGTTTGAGATCTCAAAATGGTGCCAGCCAGTGTCCTGGGTTTGCAAGCCAGTGGGTTCCATTGTGCCTTCTCTCTGGAGCAACACCACTGCCCAGTCTCTAATTGGCTCCCTGGGTCAGTCCCCCAGTGCTCTACTATGGTAGAAGATCACTCTTGCAGCTTGGATAGCAAAATGCTGACTTCACAGTTTTCTTCTAAGTGTACTTATATATAAATACTGGTATGGTCAGCTTAGTCTAATAAAAATAATGATTGTTAATTCAACTAATACTAGTGTTTGCATGGTGCTCAGTATTTCCCAACAAGCCTGATGTGGTTTGAATGTTTATCCCTTCACAAACTCACATTGAAATTTAATCATCATTGTAATAATTATTAAGAGGTGATTAAGCAATGAGGGCCCTGCCCTCATGTTTGGACTAATGCCATAATCACAAGAGTGAGTTCCTTATAAAAGGACTAGTTCAGCCCCTTGTTCTGTCTTCCTTTCTCCTCATCTCTTGCTTGTCTGCTTTCTGCACTGTGAGGACCTGGCATGCTTCCACTGTGTGATGATGCAGTAAAAACACCCTCACCAATACTGGCACCTTGATCTTGGACTTCACAGCCTCCAGACTGTGAGAAAATAAATTTATTTTTATTGTAAGTTGCCTACTTTGTGGTATTCTGTTATATCAGCACAAAACAGATAAGACAATGACCTTATTGATTATTTAACACATCCAAGAAAACTGGCAGATTAGGATTTCATGTTGCATTTATAAAATCCCATTCAAAACACATCAGCATGGATACACTCCATCTTCTAGGTATGAATTTCTCCTTATGAGTAGATTGGCATTTCTTTTTACTATGGTCTAATGTGTTCCTCCACAATTTATGCTGAAACTTAACTACCAGTGTGATAGTATTAAGAGGAAGGGCCTTGAGCAGGTGAGTATATTCTGAGGGCAGAGCTCTCATGAATAGGACCTTATAAAATGAGGTTGAAGGGAAACCTGTATCTTGTTGGCCCCTTCCACCATGTGAAAGAACTTAATAGGTGCCATCTGTGAGGAACAAGCCACTGAATCTGCTGGCACCTTGATCCTGGACTTTCTAGCCTTTGGAACCATAAGAAATAAATGCATGTTGTTTATAAAGTACCCAGGCTAAGGTATTTTGTTATAGCAGCAGGACCCAACTAAGACACCTGTATAATCAACATTTCTAGGCCCCATAGGAAATCCCCAATTCTGTCAAGTAAATGACACTCTCATCAAATGAGCAAGAAATGTAAACATTTCTTGCAAACTACAAGTAAAACAAAACGGATTAGTGCAAGGAACAAAAAATTTCAAGCTAATTATTTTCCTATTTGCAGAATTTCTTAATATACCTAAAAAAATGAAAGCTAGACAGAAGAAATTTGAAAGGATCAAAAAGTTTGTTTAAATTATCTACTTTTGTTACAATGAAATTCTCTCTAAATATATTTTTATTTTGAAATACAGTTAGTGCAGAAGTACATCATGACTATAATTTATGAACAAATAAATAAACAAATGCCATGTATCAGTGCATTTGAGATCATGTTCAGATTTATTATGGACAAGATGCTATATTAATAATTGGAGACCAATCTGCACACATACACCATCTTTAAGAAATGTCTCTTTATCATTGAGATGTCTAAGCAAATATTGAATATTATCTATGCTTTTTATTAGATAAATTGTATTAATATTTATGATAATATTAACATGTCAGTATTTTAAGATCTTTATTAATATATTAAAATTATTATGAGTTAAGGACAATTCAGGGTGATTATTTTTTTCATTTCAGGATAATATTTCTAGTTTCATATGCCTTAATTATTTTAATAAAGGACAAATGAACATAATTACAATTTTTATTTTTTTATTATTTTTTAAAACAAATTTTATTGTGCATACTTAAAGTATACAACATGATGTTATGGGATATGTACAGATAGTAAAAGGGTTACTATTGTCTTATGAATTACTATATACATCATCTCACATAGTTACCCATATTTTTCATTTGGGGGATAAGAGCTGCTAAAATATGCTCATTTAGCATGAATTTCAAATATACTTCAATTTTATTATCTGTAGTTCTCGTTGGATCTCTAGATTTGTTCATCCTATATATCTGATACTTTCCATCCTCTGACCTATATCTCTGATTTGTTCCTTATCCCTCACCTGGTATAACTACTATTTTGTTCTCTATCTTTGTATATTTGAAGTTTAAATAATAGATTCCATATACAGTAGAACCTTCATAGTTAACCACCACCATACGTTGACCACCACCTCAAGTTGACCTATTTTTTGTAGATGGAAATGCATGTATATATGTATCAGCGCAGTGGGCCTAGTTCTTTAGGTTGACCACCTCTGTATGTTGACCATTTTGTTACAGTCTCTTCTGTGGTCAATTTACGGAGGTTCCCCTGGATAATTGAGTTCATGAAATATTTTTTCCTTCTATATCTGGTTTATTTCACTCAGCATATAGTCCTCTGGGCTTATCTACCTTATGGCAAATGGTGAAACCTTTTTCAGGGATGAATAATATTCCATTTACATACATACCATAGTTTCTTCATCCGTCAATCCTGTCAATGGACACTGCGGTTGTTTCTGTATCTCAGCTATTATGAATAATGCTGCCGTAAATGTGGGAGGGCAATTATATTTTTAAAGAGTTAATTTCATTTCTTTTGGTCATACACTTTGAAGAGGGATTTTGGGGTTATAGTTGGCAGTTTTATTTTTATTTCTTTAGAAAACCAATGTCTTTTTTATAATGGCTGTAAAAATACACATTTTCACCAATAAAGTATGTAAGATTTCCCTTTTCTTTGCAATAATTGAACTTATTTTATTCAAATGAAGACATCTTAAAATATCTGCCATATAATATGCATTTGATATGCCAGGTTCAGAGATGCTAATTTGAAGATCTCAGAGATATTTTAATATCTTGTTTTACTGCTAATAGGATAGAGTTTAAGTCATCACTTTCCAGAATAAGCAAATTATTGTGGTTTTTATGACGCTGTCTCAACTTGTCTTTTAACGTGACTGCAAACACAATTCCCATATTGTGTTTGTGGAAATTACAAACAAACAAAACAACATGGGTTAGTGCAAGGAACAAAAATTTCAAGCTAATTATTTTTCTATTTGCAGAGTTTCTTAATTTACTTAAAATGATAAGAAACTAGACAAAAGAAATTTGAAAGGATCAAAAAGGTTGTTTAAATTGTCCACTTTTGTTACAATGGAAAGAAGGAAAAGAGGAAGGAAGGAAGGAAGGAAGGAAGGAAGGGAGGGAGGGAGGGAGGGAGGAAGGAGATGTAAGTAAGGCAGGTGGTTCTGCTTGCTTTTCTGGCCAGTGATGTGAGTTTGCTGTTCTCCCTGTGGGCCATGGTAATCCCATACCTAATTCTCCTGACCATAAATGTAGTATGTAAGTACACATACTTTCCTAGCAACGTGACTCCTAAACACAAAACAACTTAAGCCAACTTAACTGAGGAAAGGATCATGGGAGTCAGTGCAAGAAGAAAAAGTGCCTGGGTTGGAGTTACTGAGTCATGTCCCTGAGCCCTGTGAGAAGTCTTTGGTAATTGTGACTATTTCCTTTTTGCTTTAACAGTATAACTTGTTGATGATCAAATAAGATGTAACCTAAAGACTAACGATTTTTCCTTCCTTAAAATGAATAGTTAGGGAAGCATTTCCTAAAATAAAAAGGACTTTTAATAGAGATCCTAGGGAAGGATATGACAACTGCTACATCAGTTGTTGAGTAATTATTAGCCAGATGGAGAAGTGGAAATGCAGGCATTGAAAGCCCATTCAAATCAAAGGAAGAGGTATTGACTTTAATCTTAAATATTCAAAAGAATACGTGGAAATTTGGCTCTTTCTACAAAGATGCAGAAATACGTATATGGATTGATAGAAATCGCAGCCTGATCCTCAGGAAGTTACTCTCCAGTGGACTGGTTCTGGCTGATAGCGACTTCAAGAAGCAATATGCCAAAAAGGTTATTCCTAGGAAGTTAAAAGGTAGATAATAAAAGAAACTCCTTTAATCCTTTAATGTAATTTCCTTTTCAGATTGGTGTGTTTCCTAGAACTCTGGGTGCTTCTCTGAGTGGGAAAAAGAGAGATGCAATAGTCATTTTACTTGTCATTTACAATTTTTTGCTTATAGGAATTTGAGACATGTGAGTGACAAGGTGAATGAATATACAGGATAGAGAAGAGAAATGTTGCTGTTGAGTGATGAGAATTGGATGAGAGTGAATGTTACTGCTCAACCTCAGGTGTCTTAACCTACTGATTTTAAACGAAAATACTTTCTGTTCTTACCAATCTTCTATTTACATTATCGGTACCAATTGTGAAGTAAAATGAATTTTATTTTCAATTTAAACATACACATTAATGTAATAGAAGACTACTGACTTTTTTAAAATTTACTTTCATTTTTATATATCAAACACTTAAATAGTATTTACAAAGTGCCAGGTACTGTTCTAAGGGCTTGACTGTACTAATTCATTTAATTCTTGTAACAACTTTATGGAATAGGTACTGTTACTCTTTCCATTTAAAAAATGGAAAAACAGTTATAGAAAGGCTAAATAACTTGGTTGGTCAAAGACAAAACCAGTCCTACCTAATCTCTTCCGTTTAACCCCAGAGTGTCATACACATATTATTTTAAACGTGAACCCTAATGAAAAAAGATTTGAGAAGTTACGTGCTATAGAAAAAAACTAAAACTAAAACTAAAAATTCGTTAAAAAGTAACCAACATCCATCTAAATGCATAGGTGGGCACACAGGAAAATAATCACTGGGTCCCTGAAATGAACCCGATGGGTGAGCCCAATAGTCAATGCTGTGGTTGCTGGGGGTAAGTTTAGGGGATTGATTGATAGAGATTGTAAGTTATAACAATCTATGGGCTTCATTTCTGATGCTCAAATGAATGTAGCAGATTAGAATTTAAACCTGTACAAAGAGATGCATTGAAACTGAAATCTTCAAATAAAGGAGGATTCTCAGAAGGCTATAATGTCATTGAAAGTAAGAATAGAATGGCAATCAGCCATTTTCTTTTGCTCTGGATTCTCAGTAGAAAAAAAGAGCTCCTTTTAAAATTGTAACCAGGGCCTGTGTGAGGGTTAATCCCCAAGCTGAGAAGTTAACAAATAATGAGTGATAATCTGGCTAATGACACTTAACAGAAGAAAAATGAAAGTTTTTCTGAGGGATACTCCATGCATTGGACTTCAATTCCCACAGTTAATAGTCCTGCTGACAATGAGCTCATAATCTAAATCTTAGTAAGCACACCAGGAAATAATTCATCAAGAGCAAGAATCAGTGTAGCAACAAACGATAGGATAAAGCCTAAGATTGTTAGATATTAGAACAATTGAATGGTAGAAAATAAGTATATATGTATATAACTCAATATGTTACAAAAGGAGTAGAAAATGAGGGAAAAGACGTGATAAAAAAGACCATGCATACTTGAAAAATAATCAAATATATTCCCTAGAAATCAAAAATGAGATCATTGAAATTAAAAGATTGATAGAAGGCTTTTGTAGTATATTATACATTACTAAAGATAATTAATGGACTGTAGGTCAGGTCTGAGGAGCAAAGAAGGGAATAGAGTTACTTAAAAGGAATGGAGGATAAAATGAAATTTAACCAATGCCTAATGGGACTCCCAGAAGGAAAGAGTAGAGGTCACAGGGGAGAATTTTCTAGTTCATAGTGAGTTCCAAAGGTAATGAAGATGATCCTATATTTAGATACATCATGGTGAAACTGCAAAACACCAAATACCAAGACAAAAATCTTATAAGCAACAACAGAAAAAATGAATTAGCTATACAAAATTCCAACTACATAGTAGACTTTCAATAGCAACATGAAACCAGAAAATGAGGAAAAATCTTCAAAATGTCGAAAAAAATTACCATTAAATAGAAATATATGTCCAGCTAAACTATGATTTAGGAGTTAAGGAAAATTATATTTTCATTCATTCAAGCAAACAAAACATCTGTGGTAAGAAGAAAATTTAGCTTAAGACAATGGACTAAGATGTAAGGAAGTTGAGCCAATAAATTTGTAAACTTGCCTTTACATATAAAAATATATTAGCCATAAAAAAACACATTAAATAACTTGAGAAAATTAGTCCAAATAAAGTGAAAATAAAATACTTCTGTTATTGGTATGTAAAAGGAGCAAAGAAGAGAGGTCAAGCATTTTACAATTCTATACTTATTATTATCTAACTCTTATATTCCCTCTTTGATTAAGTATCTGCTCAAGTTTTAACCCATTTAAAAATGTGTTCAACACTTCTGTGTCTGGCACAAAACAAGCACCCATAAAGATGGGTTGAACTAAAAAAATAAAAATGTGTTCAAGCCTTCAGAGTTTAAGACTCTGGCTGCAAGTCCTTTTCCAGATAGGTGGCTTGTAAATCTCACAGTCTGGTGCTTGTCCTTGCTTGGAGTGGTGTTTGGAAGAGCAAAATTTGAAACTGTGACAAGTCTATTCGGCACCTTTTTCTCTTCTATGGGTTGAGCTTTTGGTGTCATATCCAAGAACTCTTTTCCTAAGTCAGATTGCAAAAATTTTCTCCTATTCTAAATATTTTAGAATTTGACATTTAGATCTGTGATCTATTTGGTATTAATTTTTGTATAATGTACATCATTTAGGTTGAAATTGATCTTTTAGCCCATGGATGCTCAATTTTTCCAACACCACTTGTTGAAAAGATTATATCCTTTCTCCCTTGAACTGTCTTTACCCATCTTGTCAAAACTCAATTGGAAAAATTTGCCTGAGTTTATTTTTGTATTCTCTATCCTGTTTCATGGCTCTATATGTCTAGCCCATCAGCAATACTGCACTGTTGTAATTATTTTAGCTTTACAGGAAATTTGAAAGTTACGTGGTGTGATTTCTTTGTCTTTATTTTCATTTTTTAAAAAAAATTGTTGTGACTGTTCTAATTCGTTTGCCTTTTCCTACAAATTTTACAGTGCACTTGCCTATATATACAAAAATTCCACGGAGATTTTGATTGAAATTGCACTGTATCTGTTGCTTAATTTGAGGATAATTGACATCCTCTGCCCTGTTGTCTTCCAGTCCATGACTAGAGCACGCCTGTCTATTTATATAGATTGTGTTCACCAAGGCTAAGCAGTTCTCAGCAGCATTATGCGTCCCCCCCACTCATAGTTTGAAGTCCTAGCTTCTAGTACCTCAGAATATGATCTTTTTTATAGATAATTTTTTTGTAAATGTAATCAAGTCACAATAAGTTTGTTACTGAATGGGCTCTAATACAATAGGATTGATGTCCTTACAGAGGAATTTGGGGATAGACAGCATATGACAGAACACCACGTGAGGATGAAGGAAGAGATTGGGTGACGCAAACGCCAAGGAATGCCCAAGATTGCCAGCAAACTCCCAGAAGCTAGGAGAGGCCCAGAATAGGTCTCCCTGACCTTCCCAAAGGAACAAACCCTAACACCTTGATTTTGAGCTTCTTGCCTCCAGAATGGTGAGATGATGCCTTCCTGTTGTTTAAACCACTTGGTTTGTGGTACTTGGTTACAGCGGCCCTAGAAAACCAGTATAAATTTCAAATGTATATGTGATTTATACCAAAGCATTTCATGTTTTGAATGTTTGTCATTTCTGAAGTTCCAATATCTTCCTAGTGAATGCTGAGTATTGAGTTTGCATCATATTAAGGTGAGAATTTCTCAAATTTATCAGTATTTGTGATTTTTTTTCAACTAAAAATACGATGACTTTAAAGTATGCTACAAATTTCAAGTTCGTTCTCTGGACCCTTACCACTACTGAAGTTTTTCACTGTTAATATCTCTTTAATTTAATTTGCCCAATTAAACTATTTGGTAGCATCATTGTATTAATACAATTGTGATGACACACTGACTTAAATTATTTCATGATTGACATCTCATGTATTGCTCTTTGTCTGTTAGGTTCTTTCTTTCTTTCTTTCTTTTTTTCTGTCACCCTGGGTATAGTGCCTGTGGTGTCATAGCTCACATCAACCTCAAACTTATCAGCTCAAGTGATCCTTCTTGCCTCAGCCTCCCGAATGTCTGGGACTATAGGTACCCACCACAAATCTGGGCTAATTTTTCTGTTTTTAGTAGAGACTGTGTCTTGCTCTTGCTGAAGCTGGTCTTGAACTCCTGAGCTCAGGTTATCCACCCACTTCAGCCTCCCAGAGTGCTAGGCTTACAGGCCTGGGGCACCGTGTATGTATTTCTTGAAAATAAAGTTAAAACAAACACTTACTGAATTTCCCCATATAGGATGCCAGTCGTTGGAAAGATAATTTACATGTCCTGTAAAATTATATTATTTATATTTTTATTAAACGCATCTATTTCACACAGAATAAGAAAGTTAGTGTGGATTTTAAGGCCACACCCATGAACTCTGGAAGTTTTAAGATTCGCCCTCTGTTCTGCCAGCACTCTCACAACCCCCACATATGAGGCTGAAAGTGGCCTCATACTGAATTTAACTTTCAAATTAGATTTTCTCAATGTTTCTGTAATCTAGGCACATCTTTTCTCTGTAACCAGGATGTCTTCCTTGCTTACATCTGGCTTTGGTGCCTCTGTGGTGCGCTCCATGAACAGACTCCTTATGCCCAAGCTTCATGAGCTATTTCCCTGGCCAAACTATGAGTTCTGTGCTGCCAAAGATTGGGTCTGTGGCTCCCTGAGTGTATCCTCAGCCCTTGCTCAATGCCTAGTTGCTATGTGTTTAATATTGGTGCACATGTGTACAGGAGTAGGAACTCTATATTTAAGTATTTAATGAATGAATGAAAAAAAAAACAGTAACTGAGTTGAATAATTTTCCCATAAAATTCCAATTTTGTAATCATTCAGACAGTTATCTTTTATTGGCATTAATGTTCTATTTTACTGGAAGGCTAAAAATTCCAATGCATTCAGATTTATAGACATAACCTAAATTAATCATATCTCACCAACCAAATTTGCTTTCATCACTTCATTCTATTCTCATAATACTGGCCCCAGTATTGACATCCAATATAAACTGCCTGAATTTTCTTAGTGAATTTAAACTTGAGCACTCCAGGAGCTGCAAGGTCAAGGATACCCTGTTTTTTCCCTGAAGGAAGGCTGCTTCAGTTGTAACCCAAGGCTTAAGGAGATGTGTGTTTTCCTGCACTGAAAATCTACTAGGAGGTATCTAGGGGTTTTCATCAACTGATGAGAACCCAGAGGGTGGATGTGCTTTAGATTAGCCAGGTGATAACAGTGATGATTACAATGGATACATGTAAAGTATTCCTGGGAGCATTTGAACAAGAGAAAATGTAACATAGTGGATAAAGTGCTACCGTAATCCCACAAGTGGGTTTCTATTCTTAGTTTCTTCACTTAGGCAAATCATTCTAAGTTCTCGCCTTGATTCATTTTCTGTTTTTGTAAATGGGTCTAATGGTAGCCACCTGTGGGAATGGAGGGCCAAGAGTCCCAGGAACTCTTTAGGAAAAGATAATGTACTCACCCAGGAAAAAAAAATGTATTTTTTTTTTTTTTTGTATTGAAACTGAACTAAATAGAGTATAAGTAAACTTTATTTAATGCTTGGGCCCAAAGAAGCTGGATAAAAGCTTATATCTTTTATAAATAGCTATAAAAGTAGGATCTGGTGAAATGTTAAGCAAGTTGACTCCACAACTGAGGTTTTCTGTTTTATGTAGATATTCAGAGCTGCTTATATACAATATGTGAGTGTTTGGGAAATGGCTCTCATGAGTGAGCCATTCATTATCATGGGTTCCTGAGAGATAGAGAAAATGTCACTCTCGCCTGCCATTCTCATCTGATACATGCTAATTGTTATCTGACTTTCAAGCAAATTATAAGAAGGTCAGTTTGTTACATCCCTTTGTATTAATTTTGGTTGAGTAGTTCTGACTTTTCCCTAACCCTGATGAATAGTTTGTACCTCATGGTCTTGTGTTTGCTTCACACCTCAACACTGTTGGGAATAATATAGAATAAACAAAAGCAAAAAAAAAAAAAAAATCCTTGTCTTCCCTCAACAGGAAGAACAAAGGAAAATTCAAGGGAATAAGCATAAAAAGATAAAATAATAATAAATATAATAGTAATATGGAGGCTTATGTCATAATAGCTCCCTAGAAGTAAAAGTCTTCTCTAAAGAGGAGCCTGGAGTTTCATGTATTTTCTATTAAAAATAAAGATTAATAAAAAATTGATGTTTAGTATTAAATTTTTATTACTGTCATATTTAAATGAATATGCACAAACATATAAGATGAAGCAATCTTTCTTTGTACTTGTATGGATTCCCTGCCTTAATGATTAATAGACTAATATATTTTAGGAAAACAAACTTTCCCTGCTTCCAAATTTTTCCAATATGTCAATCATTTAACTCCAAGCCAGTTACTGGATTTAACAATTCAAAAATGTGCTTTGTGGAGTAAATAATTTTCATTCCCATAATGATTGTGTGGCCTTAATCTTTCAGATTTTTTCTTGTTTTAGCAGCAAATCAATTGAAAATACTGTATAGCAACAGTTGTCAATAAAGAACCAATTAACTATAATAATTTGTGATGAAGAAATTAACCTCAAGCTAAGCTGTACTCTCCTGTGATCTGTGGTCAGGACACTGATCATACAAGAAAAAGGAATTAGCTTCTGCCTAATATTTCTCTGTTGCACTGTCAACTTAGCTTCATTAGTAGTTCTGCTCCCTGCACTGTTTTAAAATAAAAAGGGTGGTGGTGCCGCCTGTGGCTCAATGGAGTAGCGCACCGGCACCATATACCAGAGGTGGTGGGGTTCAAACCTGACCCTGGCAGAAAAAAAAAAAAAAAAAAAAAAACCCTGTAAAATAAAAGGGGATGGTACCTGTGGCTCAAAGGAGTGGGGTGCTGGCCCCATATACCAGAGGTGGTGGGTTCAAACCCGGCCCTGGCCAAAAACTGCGAAAAAAAAAAAAAAAGGAAAGGAACAGGTGTGTGGCCAGTGGCGAATGTTGCAGAGAAGCCCCCTGTAAGGGATAATTAGGGAATTCAGATTGCTAGAAGTCTTTACCTGAAATTCACTTGGGAGGAAATCTTCCAAAGGCACTGACCTCTCAGTCTTTCTCCACTGAGCCTACAGCACTGTTCTATGGGAGCAGCAGAGATACATCTGAAGTTTCTACTGAAAGGTAAGTCACTAACTTGGGTGGCACCTGTTGCTCAGTGGGTAGGGCGCCGGCCCCGTATGCCGAGGGTGGCGGGTTTGAACCCAGCCTTGGCCAAACTGCAACAAAAAAAAATAGCCGGGTATTGTGGCGGATGCCAGTAGTCCCAGCTACTCAGAAGGCTGAGGCAAGAGAATCACCTAAGCCCAGGAGTTGGAGGTTGCTGTGAGCTGTGTGATGCCATGGCCCTCTACCCAGGGCAATAAAGTAAGACTCTGTCTCTAAAAAAAAAAAAAAAAATGTTCACAGCAACCTCACCAATGTCAAATTGACTTTTAGACAAAAGTAAAAGGATGAAAGCTGTGAGGAATGGAAGCAACGAAGAATAGAACTTTGAACTTCTGTAAGTTGACCACCCACGGGTACTGTAACAAAGTGGTCAACACACAGAAGTGGCCACATCAGGAACCAGGCCCGTTGTACTGATACGTACATGTGGTGCACGTCCAGTCTATGAAAATTAGGTCAACGTAAGGAGGTGGTCAATGTGGGGAGGTGGTCAACTATGGAGGTTCTTCTGTATTTTCTGTAGCCTCCTAAGTACCTGATCATAGCTGTGTCTCAATTTTTAGCTTCTGAGCCAAGTTAGTCCCACCTACTGTAATTTGAAATCACCTCAAAAGACCGGATGATGCCTCATATGAAATTGTGAAAGACATTTCATTTAGCAGATATTATCCCTTTCCAAGTCAAGAAAGTTATTTTTTCCCTAGCTCATTCTGCTACCTTATTTTCTAACATTAACCCAGATGATTTTTGCTCATCAGAGGATCTGTTTCTGCTTCTTTCTTTCCGGCTTTCATCTTTGGCTTGGGATGTAACAATCAAGCACTACTTTGGCAAAAGAGACTGGGCCAGTATATTATGGCTTATTCGGTAAATTACTTTTCCAGGTGGAAGAGCTATTACAGGAACACTGCCACTGGAGTTCTAGTTCTAAGCCTTTCCTAAGTTCCAGTTCCAATCCTGATCCTGGAATTGACACAAGAATGAACAAGGGCAGAGAAGTAGAGAGCAGAGGGGATAGATAGATCACTGACAGATGTTTCTATCAACTCCTCCCTCGACCTTATCGACCTGAGGATAATGTAATTTCAGGACAGATACTAAAACCCACAGCATGACATTTTGGTTCATGGGTCAGTCTTTTTGACGAGCATATAGGTGTGTCCAACCTTTTTTCTTATCTGTTGCATATTGGAAGAGTAAAAGTTGTCTTGGGCCACACATTAAATATGTCAACACTAAGCAAAGATGACGAACAAAAGCAAAAGTCTGTGCATACTTTTCATTGTATCAGACACCACAGATAAGCAAAACAGTCCCCAAACAGTCTCCATGTGGCCCATGGGCTGCAGGCTGGACCTGTGCCTTGGTTGGGTCCTGGACCCGCCTTGCTCTGCCCGACTCTATGCCAGTGAACAAGTGTAGGTTGAGACTAGAGGGCTCCAGCCAAAATCTCAGAGAAGCGTTGGGGAATTGGTTTGGAATCTCAAGTGACTTTGTCTCTGGCCCAGCAAACTGGACTTAGGAGTCCAGGACACAGGTGGTGGTATTTAAAAAGGAAATTATGCTCTACTCTGTAGTCCAGCGGGGGCTCTGATGTTTCCTATAAGGATCTTAAAACAATGTCTCCATTCAGCTAGTACCTGAGGAACATCTCTAAGAAGATGAAACAGTCTGGTTTCTCCAGGACACTGCTGAGATTGGGAGCTTACCCAGACTTTCAGGGAAACTGAAGGTCTTTCATGTACACTCTGGTCTGGTTCCAGGTTGTGTGGTGATCATTTAGAATATTCCTCTGTACTTTCATAGGACTTTGGTCAAAGAAATAAATGCACGCAAACTCTTTCCTACCTGCCTCTAGAGGAGTAAAGCTCTTCCGTGTGTGTTTGCTTTTTTCACCTAATGCTTCTGTAAGACCAAGGGGGCAGCTGATCACCACAGGGAGTTGCCTAGGTCACTTTGGGAAATAATAGAATGAGGGAATGAAGAGGTATGAAGAGTGTCCAGAAAGTACAAAATGTTGACTTCTCATTCCTAATCATAAAGCAACCTAAGCCATTCAGTTTTTCCCAAACAAAGTCAGTTTTTCCATCTCTCATAAGAAGATGGCACTTCCTATTCACAAGTCTTCATGAGAATTGTGTGGTATTTAATCAACTGCTGATGAGAAAACATAATGAAGAGTATCGTCTAAAATAACGCTGCTATTTTATTTATGTGTTTTAAGGCGAAGAGTAGTTTTATGTTATTCAAGAGATGGTTTTATAGAACATGTAATGTCCAGCTCCGCTGCCAGAATGGGCTAAGCCTGAACAATTTATTTCAGACTGTCCTGTCACCTTGTTCTGGCACTTTAATGGAAAAAGTTCTCTAATATTCATTTTGATGAATAATTAGTTAAGGGGGAATGTCTAGATTGTCGTCTTGTATTGCGGAGTTGAAATTTAATCATTTCAACACTGTTGTCTTCAATGCCAACGAAAACCAGAGATAAATTATATCTTATCAGTGAATGGGTTTAATACATGGTTCATAGGTTGTGGGAACCAATTAATATTTGTAACCCTATTATTGAAATTCTGAAGTAAAAAGCATTACACAATTTGCATTATAGTAGATTGAGCCCAAGTTAAAAAATAATTCTAACTTGTACAACATCTGAAGGAAGATAAAATGAAAAAAAAAGACACTTTCAGTTGGGCTAATGCTTTCCATCCTGAAATGTAGGCTGGATGTAATAAAGAGTAAATTGCTTACAAAACGGTTGATAAAACCGGTATTTAAAAGATTGACAAAGATTTTATCCCCCCTCCCTCTTCCAAAGGCTAACCTGCAAATAAAAATCTTAGCCTGAAGTTTTAAACTGTCTGTGGCAGACAACTGCCACTTTCCAAGTACAGGCCGGCCAGCGCACAAAGAGCGAAGTTTAGTCAAAGTTCATTTTCAGGTCATCCACCCTGGAATCATCAATCTGGACAACCTCTGGGTAACCTCTTCTAAGCTTGTGGACTGGAGCGGGATCCTTTGCAGTCTAATTAGAGCATGCAACAATTAATTTGTCTTAAATAGGAAATTAAACAGTCATGTACAGTGTAGAGAAGAGGTCAGAAAGTGGATCTTGAGGTACATTCACAACCTCTTCTTGGGAATTTCCCCCAGGCCTGCAGGGAGGTGGGACACACTCACAAGAGAAATAATTGTGTAGGACAAACACGACAAAACCTTCATGACAAAACACATACATAAATAGAAGAGAAATTTAACCTGAGAACAAATCGCCAGTGTTTTTAATTGTGCTCAGGCTTGCCTGTCTTTCAGAAGACTTAGGGTGAGAACTCGGGCAAAGATGACTTCACAGATCCTGTGTGTATCCACCCAGAAAACCCAACACCGTTGTCCTTGAACTTACTTCTGATTGCATCCTAGACTTGTATTCATGAGCTAGAGATTCTGTCATGAGAAAATGGGGGAAAAAAGGTCTGATGTGGAGTTCTATTGAGTCAATGCTGTTTATGAATTCATAGTGAATTGAATCATTGTCTTCCAAGATACCATTTTGACATAATTAGAGAAGCTGAATGGTTATCATTAGCAATGCACACAATGGAAATTTTGAAAAACAGATAAAATGCTATTTACTTCTTAGTAAAAGAAGAAAGTAAAGTTCTCAACTACTGTCTTACCCCCAGATTATGATCTATTTCTATCTCTATTATAATTTTACTGTGAAACATTTCATTAGGTAAAAGTCGATTTTTAAATAGTAAAATAGGAATTAAAAAATCGTGGTGTTATATGTAAAGATGTGATCAGACTTATGCAAACCTTTTCATCTGTTTATATTTTCTTGTTGAACTTACTATAAGTCTACAATGATAAATTATAAATTTATTATGTAAAATAGCATGCCATGTATGATAAGGAATACAATTTAAATAATGAAATAAAGGTAAAGACAGTTGAGTGAGAAATTGCTCAAAGCAACAAGAATTGAAAAGTAAGAGGTCCAGAAAAATTTAAGTGTATTGCACGGGGGAGTTTATTTATGGTTACACAGTATCAAGAAAAAAATAAAACCATCCTCAAATCTATTTAATGTTTACTATAGATTTAGGAATATCTTTGAACCTTCACGTTTCTGATGGTTAAACTACTATTTGATATTAGCTCTCCAGTTCTGCTACTCTACATCCTGCCAGTGTTAATGCCAACACACTAGTTCTATGGCTATCATTTTTTTCCTGAAAACAAATAGTGATCTGGTAATTTAGCTTTTTTTTCAATACCAGGTTCATTGAAGTATCATTTTCATTCAGTAAAATTCAGCCCTGTAGGGGTACAGTTCCATGAGTTTTGATAAATATGTACGGGTATAAACTACTGTCACTATTACGTTTTCATCATCCTGTAATACCCCCTTATGCCTCTTTGTAGTCAATCTCCTGTCCCCATTTATGGCCATCATTGATATGATTACATCTTTTTAGCTTTACTTTTTCAGAGCATTGTACAAATGGAATCATGCATGTAATTCTGTCTTCTTTCACTTAACGTGATGAATATGTGCTGGATTCAGTAACATTCTCTAGCACGCATGAGAAACAATTTATGTCTTTACTGGCTGATGGGTATTTGAGTTGTTGCCAGTTTTTAGTGATTGTGAATAAAGCTACTATAAACGTTCATGTACAGGTCTTATGTGAATATGAACTTTAATTTTTTTTTTGAGACAGAGTCTCAATTTGTTGCCCTTGGTAGAGTACTGTGGCATCACAGCTCACAGCAACCTCAAACTCTTAGGCTTAAGCGATTCTCTTGCTTCAGCCTCCCAAGTGGCTGGGACTACAGGCACCTGCCACAACGCCCAGTTATTTTTAGAAACAAGGGTCTCACTCTTGCTCTGGCTGATCTCAAACTCATGAGCTCAGGCAATCCACCTGCCACAGTGGAATTACAGGTGTGAGCCCCCGTTCCTGGCATGAACTTTAATTTTTCTTGTGTAAATACTTTGGAGTGAGTGGAAAAAGGCTTCTCGCCTTTTTCTCATCTGGACAATTCCTATTCATCTTTCAAGGTCTATGGTAAGTGTGTGTTTAACTTGGTAACGATTTAAAAAAAAAACTGCCAAACTATTTTCCAAAGTGGCCATACATTTGACATTCCCACCAGCAAAGTTTGAGAGTTCCAGTTGTTTCATGTCTTTGCCAGTATTTGGTTCCATGTGAATAATAAAACTTGTTTGTATTGAGCCACTGCTAGCAAGTTTCTTGTTGCATAAGGCAGAATATATTCACAAAGTTTGCAATCTCCCCTTTACATTAAGACTTTGTGTTCACTTTTCTATATTCCCTCTTTTTGTTAATGGCATCACCATCACCCCATCATCTAACCTGGAACATGAATCCACTTTGAATTTTTATTGGCTTCTTATTTCTGAAGCCAACATTTCACATCTCTTGCCTGAACTATTGCAACCCTTCCCTGGTGTCCATGCCACCGTTTTTTCTTCCATATTGATATCGGTGTTTTCACTTTAAAATGCAAATGAGATACTGAAATCTTTTGCTTAAAACCTTGAGTAGAACAGATCTGAAGTTCAGCACAGCTTACGAGCCTTTCACAGTTGGTCGGGGGTCTACCTTCTCTGCGTCTGCCTCTGTTCGTCCCCTCCTGCGCTCACTCACGTCCTGTGCTCCCATAGAACGGGACTACTCACCCTGCCTTTCACAGCTCCGAGTCCTTGAAATGTTGTTCGCTCTGTTGGCTTATGAAAGGCTTCTCCCCTTTTTCTCATCTGCACAATTCCTATTCATCTTTCAAGGCCAATATCAGATATTCCTTCTATAAAACACTCCTCACCTCTTCTAAAGAGAGTTACACATTTCCTCCCCTGGGCTTCTAAGGAACTTTATTCCTTCCTTTCTTCTTGTACTTTCTCATACTAGGTTTTTATGGGATGATTTTCTTCACCAGCATTTTTGAAGTAGGTGCTGACTGTAAATGCTGTTTTGAGATCTCTGATACAACTTTCCTGTGATATAAGAATCCATGATTTTCAAGTGATTGCAGAAAGACAGTTACTACAATGTCACCATAGTTAATTGTATACCTTCACAAGAGAAGAGTACACTAAATTGGAGTTACTGGAAATAAATTTTTAATTTTTCTTACCCAAATTCCCTTCTGTTCTGTTAGGAATCTCTTGTAGAGTATAGACCAGGGAAGTAGGCAAGCATGAACCAGGAGATATTCAGACACAGATGTCCCATGCAGGATTGAGCTGAGGTGATGTGAAGAGGGCTGAGATGGTCAGGGGGGTTAGAAAGGGGGACAACAGAATGAGATGTTAATTAAGCCAAGAAGTGAGAGCACCCAAGTTTAAGAGAAGAGGCCAAAAGAAATTAATATTAAAAAGAGTGTATAGCACAGTTAATAGAAGCCTTTGCTTGAATGATTTCTGACTTTTATGGTGCCATTATCCTTATACAGGTTTGGGAGGAGTAAGTTATTTTTTTCCTCTGATGTATCAGACCATCAAGCTTGGGATTCCTAGAGCTTAGAGACCAAAGCCTATCACACGAAAGATAACCTTGAGGCCTTTTCTGGCCATAAAAGTACCAGTCTCATAAAATGATTAAAAGTGATAATGTTCAGTCTATAAATTAATCAGGGGAAATGGGGACATAAATTTTAGCAACTTAGTGTCATTATGAGTTTGTGTAAAGGATTTTCTTAGAAGAAATAAAGACTTAAGACCACGTGATGCATGAACTCTGTTTCCAGATAAGGAGATGGCTGAACAAATGACTCCTTGTTTAATCACCTGTTCTATTTTTTATGATTTAATATATGAATCTCTTTTATATGATTGCATTTTAGATTTGATTGATTTTGGTTTTTAATTGTTAAATATGGAATTGATGAGACTTAGTTTTATGGGAATATAATTGGATGTAAATTAGGCTTTGGTCAAATTTAAATTGAAAATATATTAGGCAAATTCCTTAACCTCTTTTTCTTTTTGCCTCAGTTTCTTCATTTGTAAAATTAAAGCATTGGACTAGATGACCTTGAAGGTCCTTATGAGGTCTAATATTAGAAGATTACAGTTTTACAGGAAATAACTGTGTAGTTCATCAAATCCTTAATTTTTCAACTGATTATTTTGGCTTCTGGAAGCCTATGAAAGATCCCTTCATTTACATCTATTTGTATCCATTATATAGACATAGACATTGTCTTCATATAGACATGGTGCTAGTAATCATACCAATTTTAACATGAAAAGTGATGTTTTTTAAATATAAAGTAGCTGTATTTTAAACATGAAGCATGATGGGCAACCAGGGCTGTCAGAATTACCTATATCTAATTATTGCAAAACCATGTAACTTTTTAGAATTGATTCAGGTTTTGAGCAGATTAATACCATAGGGCCCGGCCATCCCACTGCGTCAGAGGCAGGCTGTCTGTATGTGGCCTGGTGCAGCACTGCAGAACTCCTTCCTGTTCTCAGCTACCGTCAAAGTCAGCTGTCTTTCGTTTCATTTGGTAAACTGATCAGAGCAGCATTCCCAAATATGGGAGACGCCACCTCTACCACAGGGAGAGCCATGCAGGTGTCACTGCTCGTGGTGGGGATTGCAAGATGCGGTACTTTGTACTTTACTTTGGAGGGGTGTCCTGATCTACCACATACCACTCGACCTCTTAAATCTTACTATTATGTGAAGTTCCTGAGTCTTTGTGAGGCTTATCCTCTACTCCTTGGAGCACATGTATCTCACCAAGGCCTCCCACATACTCACCAGTTGCTGATTGTCTGATCTCATTAACATGATGTCGTTGATATGGCAGCCAGTGTGGTATTTGTGCAGTGTCCACATGATCCTGGTGACGCACTCTATGTTATGACAGAGTGCGCAGGGATAACACAGTGTTGGGGCAAGTGATTATGAGCTGCTTCTGAGCCTTTTTCCTGATAGAAGTGGAAAAGATCAGATTTACCAGGTTAATGGCTGTACGGTGTATGCCTGAGGCTGTACTAATCTGTTTTGGTAAATATACCACATCTGGCACAATAGCTGCTTTTGGTTACACTTATGGCAGTCTATTGTCATGTTCAGGATCTGTCTGGCTTTGTAGAACTAGCTAGGACAAGGATGAATTTAAATGGAGAGGCGATGGTGACCACTACCCCTATGTTCTTTAAGTCTATAAGAGTGGTATGAACCTTTGCTATTGCCACCTGGATAAACTATTAATGTGGGTTGTGGAAGGAAAACTCCAGAGGTTTCTATTTGGTTTTCTTTACTGTGATAACTTTTACCCTATATGCCGAGGAGCACATGTGGAGGTTTTGCAGCCTACCAAGTATTCTAGTCTGATTACACATTCAGAGACCAAGGCAATGAGCACCATGGACCTGCTGCTGAAAGCCAGATATGGACCAGGACTCTACTTATTACCTGGCTTCCACACATCTCCACTCTAACAGGAGGCCGTGATCAGTCTTTCAGCCTCTGGTTATCAGTGTTAATGTGGACCCCATGTCCAACAGTCTGTAAAAGGACATGGGTTTTCCTCTCTCAAGTTTATAGTTACTGAGCAAATGGCTGTGGGCCTTTTATGGAGAACAACCATATGTACTTACTGTGGGATTGTAAGTTTCTCTCTTCTAGGGACCTAATGTCTTTTTCAGTTATTGACTTTCAGAACTGAAGACCGGCTCAAATATATAAACTGAGCATTTTATTGGGAGTACCTTCCCTCAGCCTTGATTATCCATCCTGTTTTCTTTGTTGTTGTATAAGTTAGGAAACACATGTGTTGGATGTTCACTTCTTCCCTTTATGAGTGGCTTGTGTGAACTATCCCATCCCCTGTTCCATGGTCCTATGGAATAGGACCTTATCAAGGCTTTGACCTTGGAATAGCAGACGTTTTGGGGTTGAGAATTCAGCATTTTCTATAAATATGCTGTCTCACAATTAAGTTCTTGGCCTGATATTTAGCTTCTCCTGTCCTTTGGCCGCAAAATATTAGAGCCCTTAATATGCTGCCATGGAGGCCTTTTGCCTGAAATGAATGGTTACTCTCCTTTGCCTTTCATTATAATCTTCATTATTAAATCCTTTAGACTTCTTTAATGCCTGAAATTTTGCCCACACCAATGCATTTCTCTGCTACTAGTTTGCCATTGGTGAAAGTAACAATTGAGCTAACATAACACCAACAGCCATCAATAATCCACATAGCAACATTGACAGGGTCTTCATAGCTAGCTGACCAGTGGGTGACCCAGCTTTCAATCTCCTAGGATTACTCACAGTGGAATCAATGTGGAATATAGATATATATAGATATATACATATCTATAAGCACATACATTTACACACCCACATAGTAGAATTGACTCACAGAATTATGGAGGTGGAGAAGTCCCACAACCTGCCTTCTGTGAGCCAAAGCCTCAGGGAATAATTCAGTTGAAGTCTGAAGGTCTGAAAATAAATGTGGGCGAGTGAGGAGGGCAGCAGGGTCCTTGAACTATGATGCCTAAGAATAGGAGAAGATGGATGTTTCAGCTAAGGAGAGAGAATTTTTTTTAAATTATTTTTTATTAAATCATAACTTTGTACATTGATGCATTTATGGAGTTCAGGGTACTGCTTCAATATACAATGTGAAATTCTTACATTGAACTAAGTAAGAAATCCATCACAATTATACCCATTTCTTAATAGTTTTGAAATGTGCCATTGCATCATGCACATTAGGTGAGGTCCCCGAAATACGCTCCCTTCTACCATATCCCCCCTCCCCTCTCTCTCCTCTTCCCTTCTACTTTCTGGACTATAGTTAAGTTTTGCCATTCATATGAGTGTGTAGGTGGTTATATATTGATTTCATCGTAGTATTGAGTACATTGGATACTTTTTTCCCATTCTTGAGATACTTTACTAGGAAGCATATGTTCCAGCTCCATCCAGATAAACATAAATGATGTGAAGTCTCCATATTTTTTATGGCTGCATAGCATTCCATGGTGTACATATACCACAATTTGTTAATCCATTCATGGGTCGATGGGCATTTGGGCTGTTTCCATGTCTTGGCAATTATGAATTGGGCTGCAATAAACATTCTGGTGTAAAATGATTTTTGATATATCTAGTAGCGGGCCTCACACTTGGGGGAGGTATCTCCCATCTTCTAGATGATAGGCTTTGTACCTGTAATTTGTTTTCTTGAATGCTTTTTTTTTGTGAGCCACAGCTCGCCAAACTTCTTTCTTGGCTCAGCTCCCCACCTTTGGCTTCATAAAATCTGATTCTGTCCAATTTTTCTTTGTCTGATCAGGAACCTCAGCCAAGGGTTGCTACTAGTCTGCCGTCATACCAGAATTCCTTCTCTATCTTTTTTGGTGGCTGAATAATATTCCATGGTATACATATACGATGGTTTGTTAATCCATTCCTGGATTGATGGGCATTTAGGTTGTTTCCAGATTTTGGCAATTGTAAATCGAGCTATGATACAGGCTAGTGCAAGTATCCTTATGGTAAAAGGATTTTTTTTCTTCTGGGTAGATGTCCAGTAATGGGATTGCAGGATCAAATGGGAAGTCTAGTTTGGGTTCTTTGTGGATTCTCCATACTTCCGTCCATAAAGGTTATATTAGTGTACAGTCCTACCAGTAGTGTAAAAGTGTTTCCTTCTTTCCACATCCATGCCAGCACCTGCAGCTTTGAGACTTTGTGATGTGGGCCATTCTTACTGGGGTTAGGTTATATCTCAGGGTGGTTTTGATTTGCATTTTTCTAATAATTAGGAATGATAAAAATTTTTTCATGTTTGTTAGCTATTTGTCTTCTTTAGAGAAGGTTCTATTTATCTTTCTTGCCCATTGATATAATGGATTGTTGGCTCTTTTTATGTTGCTTAGTTTGATTTCTCTAGATCCTAGTTATCAATCTTTTGTCTGATTCATAATGTGCAAATATCTTTTCCCATTCAGATGACTGTCTATTTGCTTTGGTTGTTGTCTCCTTAGCTGATGTTTTCTTCTTTGCTTCCTCTTTTATTGGGGAGTATATATGTTTGTTTTGTTTTCATTTGTATCTTTTATGTGAAAGGTTTCCCACATTTTATCTTCTCCCAATTCTATCAGGTCAAAATTATTATTATCCTCATTTCGTAGTTAATTAATCTTTTGGGGTTTTTTGTTTTGTTTTATTTTATTTTTTTAGAGACGTTTCACTTTTATCACCCTCAGTAGAGTACCATGGCATCACAGCTCACAGCAACCTCCAACTCCTGGGCTTAGGCAATTCTCTTGCCTCAGCCTTCCAAGTAGCTGGGACTACAGGTACCCATCACAACACCCAGCTATTTTTTGTTACAGTTTGGCTGGGGCTAGGTTCAAACCCACCACCCTCAGTATATGGGGCTGGCACCCTACCTGCTTTGCCACAGGCACTGCCCCATAGTTAATGAATCTTAATTAACTTCATTATATTATTGTTTTGTTTTTCTTGCCATGCATATCTGTAAAAGTTATTAGACCAGCCAAATCTACAGCCCAGATTTTAATATAGTTCAATTTTCTGTTGAATCTTTGTTTTTTTAGTATATGTGCTGCCGAAGTGAGCACTCTCTGTTGAATCTTTAAAATATCTTCTCACTCCTGCTTCCTACATCCCACAGTTGTCTCATTGTATTAGATAACTTTGTTATAAAGATCTGATCTTTTCTAAGTTAAATTAAAATCTTTCTATTCACTTCATTTTCTCTCTTCCGTTAACACAAGTTCTATTCTCTTGTCCATAGAGATTCATACTATATCCGAATCCTCTTTCATAGGAGATAGCCCATCAAGTATTTGAAATGATACTCTCATGACTCCTCCAGCTCTTCTATTCCCCAGCCTGAAAAGGCCTAGGTCCTACTGTATTCTGCACCTTTGTCAGCTCTACTTGGCTAACATTTTTAGAAAGCTTTAGACCATCTCCTTGCTATCAAGGTCTCACTTTATGTGTATGTGTATAACTTAATACAGGGTTTCCGGCTGTGCTTTGAAAGACTTACCCTTGACAGTCTAGGCGTGGCTCTTGGAATGAAGGCAGCAGGTGCCAGTTTTGTAACATGGCTTAACGTCTGCGTGGGACCTACTCTGGATGGTTAGAGCCAGAGCATTTCAGCGTCAGGATTCGATTCTTTTGTCCTTTGCTGTTGCGCTAGGTGTAGCCAGTTCTTCTGACTTGAAGCTCTGGATAATTCTCCACTTTACCAGTACTTACAGGATTTGGGACACACTGACTTTGAAATATGTTCTTCTCTGTTACCAAAAACAGAAAAATGCATAACAGAAGGACAACAAAAGTCTCCTTCAAGAGTCCTACCAAAACAAGGCATCCTGTTAAATATGGCTGAAACCATCAAAAGTTGGATTTTTTTTTCTCGATGCAGTAGGAAAGATGACTTACTTCCCAAGCTGGACATTGGATTTCGACTGGACTCACTACACACCATCCTGCAACAGGAAGTCTTGTTACAAGAGGATGTGGAGCTGATTGAGCTACTTGACCCCAGCATCCTGTCTTCAGGGCAGAGTCCACAATAGGGGAATGGACACCTGCCAACACTTCACTCCCTGGCAACCCCTAATATTTGGGATGTCTCAGTGCTATTTGCCTTCATTAGTTTGCTTCTTATGTTTCCCACTTGGTGGATTGTATCTTCCTGGCTGGTATGGGGAATGATTCAATTTGTGTGTCTGATCATAAGAGCTTTGAGATTCTGGAGGACAGCCAAACTACAAATGACCCTAAAAACATATAATGTTCATTTGGAAGATATGGCAGCAAATAGCCGTGCTTTTACTAACCTTGTGAGAAAAGCTTTACGCCTCATTCA